>JAOYSI010003299.1:0-15271 GCA_025775065.1 Hiodon alosoides
TTATTGAAACACGAAACATCGAACACACTATTTACATTATTTACAGTTCGGGGGCCAGGCTTCCCAGCAGCCCCCTCAGGGACGGCCAAACGGCATTGGCGGGGAAAGCGCTGCTTCCCATCCCCGTTACAATATATTTTTTATTTGTGGAAAATCTTGATAAACCTGTCAGACCTCACAAGGTGAAAAAAGACTCTTTATACAAAATCTGATTTCTCTGCACATGGCGTCATTATCAGGGTGATAGAAGGACGTTCCCTCTCCCCTTCCCGTGATTGACATCGGTTCTGCTTCTGTAAATCATTTTAAAAATGGTGATAAATAACGGAAGTAAAAAAAAAACACTGTCTGTGACGGTCTTTGCTGTGAAAACAGAAAAAGCTTTGGAAGACGATTTACATGGTCTCCACTAAGGTTGACTTGTGGACGGCAACCCTCCCCCAGTCACAGAGCATTCACGCAATACACCTCTTGGTCAGGTAATATGGTTCTGACCTTTCAGGCCCCACAAAAATTGCCCCCTGTATTATCAATACCCTGAAAAAAATAGAATGCCACCACTCAGGGTAAAGGGAAGGCAGGGTACACCAATGTTGGGAGGCTAGTCCATTGCAGGGCTGGAGACAGAGTCCCATTACAGAGGACAATTTTTCAGTCACCAATCCACCTAACACAGAAACCTGTTGACTATGCCTTTGAAACCTGAGCACCCCAAAGTAACTCCACTCAGAATGAGATTTGAACCAAGGACCCTGGCACAGCAATGCACCAGCTGCAATCACTTAACCACTCTGTCACCCGCAAAGAAAAAAAAAAAAAAAAAATAAGGAAACATGCTATTTTACAAACTTTTATAAAAAAAGGTTATTTAAAAGAAAACAAATGCATTAATGTTTATTTAGGACTGCTAGCAGAATTAGAACCGCTATCAATGTCAACTGGACCACTAATGTCTGCCATGATCAACTTTCTGCCGTTTAGGCTTTTTAAAATCTTCTTCTTTTTAAAATCAACTGTCTGATTGACACCAAAGTTGGTTCATATACTCTGTATACCAAACCCCTAACTAAAGTGTGCAGGAAAAATTGTCCTTCTCAGGCTTACTCAGTCCTACATTATTTGTTCTCACATATCTTATAAAAGGTGAACTAAATATGCTGCTCGTTGGGTGGTTTTACAGTCCCAGGAACAAGGGATCTCTGAATCTTTAAGTTAAGTTTTGACACTCGTCTCATGAATTTCTTAATTAACTTAGTTTACATTAATTTACCCACATTTTTAAATACAATTAACAATTGAATTCACTTATGAGTAATTATTGCTTAAATTATTGCTGAAAGTTTTCTTTATAGTGGTAAGATTAATTCAATCCATTTTTAAAAATGTATTAACACCTACTACCTGTTAAAACATATAAATCAATAACTAACAAAATGGAGGACTTGTGGGGAAATGTAGAAAGGTAAAGGTGGATGGGAGACTAAGGAGTTTGGCATTTAGTGGTGCCATGTTGTTTCTGACCATTAGTCTGCCCTAAGGATAAATGGTGAAAGGACAGTTCAGCCACGTGGGCAGACTAATGGTCAGACAAAGGAAGTGAAATGGTACATTGAGGACGGGGAAAGCTGTACATGTGAACTGAGTGCGAGCGGTGAGATTAGCTTTTCTTGTCAATGTGGTTAATCAGAGGAGAAGATTGAATGCATGGAGTTATGTAAAATTGGAAAAAGCTCTCCGCTTCAAATAAACTGTGAAGTTTAACCTTTTAGCCCTTAAGGGGAAATATTCAAAATTCAGTGCTATAATGTAACGTGTCTATGTTAAAGAATTAAGTAAATACATAGCGAATGAATTTGTAATCAAGACAGCTGCTCACTTACACATTACTTCTTCTTCGTGCAATAGCGGTTGATCAAGGGAGAAAGATGCCACACTTCTGGTTCCCCACCACAGGTAGTTGGCGATGGACCCCTGGCTTCTTTATCTGACATTGGGCAGCTAGCAATGTGATATACACAACAAAACGCTATCATGCCCAGTCCACTCACACATTAGCTCCTGAAGCCTGTATAGGGCACGAATAGAAATGTCGGAACTAACAAAGAAAGGTTCCTACCTGCTTTTTCCTCCCCGCTAAATGCACACACCTCGTGACACCTGCATGAATGCACCTCAAAGATATCTGGGAAACACCGTGAACATCTGTCTATTTTAATGGATAAGGAAAAGGCTTTGAGATGAATAACGCAGGACGTTGAGTAGTACTGCACAGCCATTGCATCTCCTCTAGAATTTTTAAAGAGTCTGTCTCAGTGTCTTCTTTATTCTCCACACCCCCTTTGATGTTACCTTTAACTAAGTGCATAGTGAATTAAATAAGCATAGCAAATAACCACGCAGAAATCAATGTGTAGTCCTGAGTTGACTGCACTGAGAATGCGAAGACTGCTTATTAAGATTAATGCATCTTTGTTGCACATACAGATATACCTAATATATTATCTGAGTTATCCTGGAGTTGACCTCTGATGATTTACAGTATCGCATTAACATCCCAATTAGCATTTGCTTTTCTATCGCCCATCGAGAGCTTGACAAGGCTTGCAGCACAGATTTCAATATTTACTATTGTAAAATGCATCATTCAAAGCCATCTGCTCTGGGTTGTGTTCACAGAGGGGCCCTAGCAAAACTTATGATAGGCCTAATCACCTGATTAAGAGAGGCCCAATCAATTAATAATCTCCTGTAGCCTTCTTGTAGACTTTCCTTGCTTTCCAAATAAATTTCTTGATTAGGCTACTTCTTGACACCTAGGTATGATATAGAAGACATCATACATTAGGCCAGTGAGGAACACTTCCCTAGACTGATTCACAAGTACCATATGCTGCTAATGCCAACAACACCCACTAATCATTTATCCCATTTGTATTTTGAAATGAAAAGTAATTTCTTTGAAAATGGCCAGCGATAGGTTTTTAATGCAATTTAAACAGGACAGCTTGTGAGGACATTGGGTGGGCGAGATCATCCCATGTCTTTGTACTAGGAACTCGGATTCTGTACTAGGATTCTTTGAGGTGAAATAGTAAACATCTGAAGAATTAGAGTACGCATGCAAACTGTCATCTGCTAACGAGGCACACGAGCATCTGTCTGCGTAATCTCACTCCCATCGGGGAGAAATCACTGTTACAGTTGTTGCATGAGTTACCCTTCATGTGGAGGAAACACTGTTGCCTAATTTTTTTATATTATTTTTACAAGTAATTTTCTTTATAATGCTGGAACTAATAAAGTTGGTCGACTAGGGGTTTGCTTTGGACCTAAGGACAGGGGCAGATGACCCCACAGGATGCACGATATGCTTCAGAGTGCAATATAACCACCTTAAACTGCAACCACGTGATCACTTCATTATTAACCACTGTGATTGATCACTTGAAGAGCGCGATGGATGACAGTCCACTCCACGCTCATTCCATAATGTTTCACCCTCTCGGTGAATCTAATCGATCATCCTCATCGCCTGTTATGTAGCATGTGGCAGTGATTTGTGTGTCACGTTCTTTCCTTGGTGCATTTGGGTGGCTACTGGCTGGGCTATTTCTGGTCATTTTTTTGGTTTAGGCTCAACTCAGCTGTCTATTCCAGATTTAAATGTGTCATATTATTATCTATAATACTGCAACTGCTCTTTTAGGTGAGAATTGTTTAAGTTTAACCTAATATCAAGGGTAACCTAATTTACCTGCTATTTATTTACTTGGTAATTAAACTTGACATAACAACATGATCCTATCTAGCATAGCAGCTTGGAATCCTATCAAGTTTGAATTGTATCCAGTGATAAACTGAAATGGGAAAAATGTAAACAATCTTAGTTGATTTCTGTCAAGTAAAACCTTATCCTTAACAAATACTTGCTCATGTACAGTCATGCTGCATGGGGTTTGAATCAGTACATGAAAAGGCTATATATGGATGAATGACCTTGCTACATATACAGTTTCTGAATCTGTATTAATTTAATGGCAAATTACTTAGACGATGGAATGTGATTTTAGGGACTGCCCCATTATCCATTAGGGAATCCAGAGAGGCTTTTATAAGATTGTCCCTTGAGGGTCTTGGAATATATGAAGTTGGGTTATCAAATGGTATCCTACTTTCCTCACTCTGGGGTCGGCGAGCTTAAGAAGACTGAATGAAGCCAAGTATATTCCCCTCTGGGCATCTAATTGGACACAGCGGCAAAGAGTTTAAGAGCACTGGGCAGAATCGCTAGGAGTGCTTCTACACTTTTACATCACTTATCTTAGCTTGGGGATGGGATTGATTTTTTTTGTAAAGAGAGTGTCTTCTCTCGCTCTCCTACTCTTTTTTATTTTTCAAAATAGTTGATTTGCTTCCTCAGTCCTTTCTTTCTTTCTTTCTTTCTTTCTTTCTTTCTTTCTTTCTTTCTATTTCTGCTCTCTTCCGGGGGGCACAAATCACTGCCAGAGCAAAGGAAGCGAACAAAGTGCCCCCCTGTCTCCACGTTGTCCCTCATAGATCCCTGGAAGGCAATCTGAGGCCTTCTGCTGAGGTGGCTTCAGAACATGTCATGAATTAGCAAGGCGGGTGTTAATTTAGCATCCATCCGGAAGCAGCAGCACTGCTGTGATTTCCACGTTCCTGGTGACAACCTAATTAATGCCCGTGGAGTATTTATTACAATTATAATCTAAATCACACAGTATTACATCTCACTTAGCCATAAATACAATCCTTGTCATTACACTTATTTAATCTCATATTTGCCATTTATTATGCAATACATTTATCTTGAATTGGTTTCCATCTGTCTAAAGAAAAATGAAGATGCATTTCCAGAGGTTTTATTTTCTTGACATTCCCAGAAGACAATTCCCTTCAGATGATGATTGGTATCATCATTTAAACCTATTCTTTATATCTCAAAATAACTACTTAGTCAGGGATAACAAATCCTGCTGTTCACAATGCATTTCTGCAAAGGACAATGCCAGTTGAATTAGATTAGACTGCAGCCAGGGGACTTGCCCAGGCTGTCCCAGAAGGACAAGCAGTCTATAGGGCCACACCCACCTTAAGATAGATAGGTACTTTTTTCATTCCCCTTAAAGGATCTCATCCACACACCTGAGTATGGTTTGGGTAATGAGACCACACTCAGGTCATTTTTTGTCATTTTTTAAATACCTTGACAGAGAAACAGCAAGACATATATAGAGTATGGTTTATGGAGAAAAATCTGTCTTTGAAAGCTTTTTGCTGGTTTAGTATTTAATATTTTGGCAGCTGATAAGCCATTTATTTATGTGGCCTTAAATGGTGTTTTTTAGTTGCTTTTTAAAATTCCATTTTCTTCTATAGATTCTGTTAAAAAGCCAAATAAAAGCCATAAACTGGGCCTCTCCCCCCTGTTTCTGACAACTTCCGGACCAAGCAGACCCAGTGTGTTATAAACGCATAGAGAATTATTTAGCTGTGAGGATTCTGTGTTGACTGCGGTCCGCAGACAAGCCTGTAGGTAGGAGACAAGCTTGATATTTACAACCGCAGAGCTCTCACTGTTAACACATGCAGTGATGACTCACACCATACCTAAGCCACCCATTGATCTTTACCTCCTCTTATGTCAAGAACCACGTTGTTTCCGCCCTCCTTGCGAAACCGCTCATGATTTTCCGTATCTTCTGTGGCCTAGACTGGTTTTACTTAGATTAAGAAATATAAAAACCAGCATACATCGCCAGGAACAGGGTTGGATACCAGGGATCTAGATCTTCCCCTGGAACAGGAAGAATGAAAGTGTCTCAGATAAACCAAAAAAAGGGATTTACATTTCCCAATTGGTTTGAAAATGGTTCAATGTACCATATCCCAAATGTGTCATCACAGTGACAAATTCATGCATGCTGACAGCATGAATTTTTTTTTATTCTAGTGACATAAGTAGAAGTTAACTGCAAGAGGCTGCACAATCTTTTATTACCATTTGATAGTTTTTCCCTCATTAAGTCATTAAGTGCCACTGAGACCTTCCTTTTGATATACATCAGAGCATTAATTCAGATTGGAAATGAATTTGCCGATTTGAAATTCGAAGGAAGTTAATGTAGACTCAAAGAGAACCACTGCACCCTCTACATAAAAAAAATATGGTGAGTGAAAACCAATTGGGATGTGTTCCTCTGAGGATAGCTGATAAAGAGAATGTTACAGTATATGGGGTACAAAGGACCAGAGCCGGATTATGGATCGAGCAAATGGGGCCTGGGCCCAGGGACCTCCGACCAGGAACCTCCGACCAGGGACCTCCGACCGCTAAAAGGCACCCCGAGGCCCCTGAGACAATCTACTGTGAATGCAAAATGTAGATAGATAGGCCGATAGTGCTTGAATATGTGGACCCTTTAGCCCATTAAGTGCCAGGGCTCTTCCACAACTAATAACAGGGCCCCTCAGCTCCACCTCAACTCTTACCAGGACTCCTTCACAAACCATACTAACGCCCCTCTTCTACATCCTATACCCGAGGGTGGGGAGGCCTCCAAAGACACTTGTGCCCAGGGGCCTCATAGTATGTAGATCCGTCCTTGCAAGGGGCAAGCACACAAAGTAACCATAAGCGTAGCAGCACTTCAAGTAATTTTTTAAACAGAAGTGCTGTTAAATATGACCCAAATTGTAATTTTCTCGTGTACCCCATAGAAAAATAAATGCCAAAAAAAAAAAAAAGGATTATAACAGAACCAAAAAACGTCAGAGAAGCTAAGACTATTTTCCACCTACCCTAGCCCAGGCAGCACTTTGCTAAATGTGTGTTGCTGTTTTGCTCTCATGGTCACAACCAACACATTAGATGAACTGGAATCAAACCTGCAAACCCCAGCTCATAAGGAACTCGGGTGATTGCCTTTACCAACCGAGCTACTCAGAAGGCCCTTTGACTTTCCGAAAACCCATGTCAAAATGAAAGCTCACAGTCAGAATAGCAGCATGAAACTCGATCTAACATACAAGATAAGTGTTGCCGCTATTGAGGTTTACAAACTAAATATGTAATGGACCTCTCTGCAATGGAAGTAACGTTAGTTTGTTGACCTCGTGTGCTTCCCTATAATTTTCCATAAAAATTTAGTTAGAAAATGGGCAGGTTTCCCTGGGTAAAGGTGCAATTTAATGAATACATAAAACAAACCAAATTATTAATAAATTATAACCAAAGTGGTGAGGGACCCTTCAGGAAACAAACTGTATACATGGGTCTGAACAGAAAGAACATTTTTGAATATGCTAAATGGCAATTGCGCATAATTAAGTAAAACTAGCTTAAAATTAAGCTATTTTGGGAGAAACTGAATTATGTTGCTCTCTAGGAACTGGAACAAAAATATTTGGAAATCAATTTGAAGTTGAACAGAATAAGCTGGATTTCTGGAACAGAACTAAAAAGTCAGAATTTAACTTTACGAGGAACTGACTCCAACTCAGCCTAGCAATATGTGGCACAATAGCTAAATGTGGTTCAGCAGTGACTATTTTACCTATGCACAGTGGGAGATCTCCTAAATTTCACAAACTGGCAATATACACTCAGGGGAAAAAATATTTTACATGCACGTCACTGAATTGAATTGATGCTTAGCTATCTCATGTTTGGTTGATGCGAATCCCCTTTGTAATATGTATGTTGTGCGACTTCTTGCCGACAATATTACATTTACATTTTAATGTGGAAACTTTAATAAACTTTCTTTTCAGTTTGTATGAAAATTACAGGAACTCTGCACTGGCATCTGGAAAGAAGATAGATAACTAATATAAATATTATGCAAGTTTGTATCAAACCAAATCAAGTTCAATCAGAGTTATGCTCCAGAGAACTTAATTTCTACTTGCTGTAGCAATGTACATTTATTTTAAATGAGATAGCAATGATTATTACCTATAAAAAAATATAAAAGTGTAATTTTGTGATTTGTACCTTTCATTGAATACCACAACCCCTTCCTCTTTTGATATATCTATTCAGAAAATGTAATGTCAGAAGTAAAGTGGTGTCCCTCTTGGGGCGCTGTTTAATCAGTTGCTTCCTCATGGGCTGTAACAACAAGACTTGAGTCCTTCTGAACCCAGGGTGAACCATATATCTAATTCAAATAATGTCACACTTTTTTTCTGGAGACTGTTTAAGATTCAGAGAGGTAAGAATTATGTTAATGCAAAACAACTTGCTGTTTGGTTGAACTAAATTGATTGTTTGAAGATACTGTGATAGAGAAGGTTTTATTTTTTTATTTTATATTTTTTGTTCCCAATGAAGGACACTGCACTTTCTGTTACGGATATTCCAAACATTCATTGAAAAACAAATTAAAATAGAAAATGTAAAGGTAAATTGCAAATGCTTACGTAATACGACTAGTGAAGTTAGTGCTGGGTAGTAGCAGGCTACAATAGCCAGTGACTTTTTACAGTAGCTTTGATGATTGCAAGATGATAAATAATTTTGAGGTAACAAGCTACTTTTTAAAATGAAAAATTAATAAATCTTTTGTGGGAGTTCTACGTGATAGAGCTTTGCTTAAACACACGGCAATCTAAGTGGCATTTTTCAAATCAAACTTTTAAAATATAAAACAAGAAACAAAAGTTCACTCGTCATACACTTTCTATCAGTTCACCCTGACCCCCGACCCCTGATCCTGGACATCCTTTATCGGCTTCTCCCTGTACCAACTATGAGTAGACTGGCTATACCACTTTTAAATCCTGCACCTGGCCCAAAATTCCAAGAAGTGCCAGGTGAAAATCACCCAATTAATTAAAGCTTGCAATCCCAACAAGACAGGCCATACCTCTATAAAAAAAACCCCACCTTCGAGAGGACCACCCTCAACATGTCCAACACGTGTCAACAACATGTCTAACCATGCATCCATTTCCACCATAAAACAGCCCCCCCAAAAGGAACAGTGTGCAGATCTATCAGGGATCAGCCTTGCATTCTCCACCATGTGGGAGTACCTAGATAAGATCACATGAAATCATAGTACTAAAGAACACTACAGCTATAAAAATGTAGGTGCAGTGGAATCAGATCAGTGTAATTATTAATTCAGTCTCTTTTTAAAATGAATTTAACCATAAAATTATGATGACCGTTAAAAAATTGAGTCCCTGATATTAAAATAAACAGTGGTAAAATGGCTTACATCAATATTAAAATGAAATTGACACAGACAACCTGGTAGTCATATAACATATTTTATTAAACAAAAGGGGTTTGAAAACAAAATGAAGGGCACACATTGGCAAAGAGGGAATTTGAGGAAGATGAAATTCTGGAGAGATAGTTTGGCCTTTAGTGACTACATGTGGGTGGACAGTCAGTCCGAACAAAGAAAGTGTAAAATCGCACGTTTCCCTTGGTTGAAATATTGATAAGTGGTGAGGACAGCTTGTATATTGTAAAAGGGTTAGTGAGGGATGGATTGTATGCAATAGGTTTGTGTTTAACCGGGCGGAGTTAATAGGAGTGCGAAGCTTCTAAGAAACTACAGGCAGGAAACCCTCAACCCTCCTGTTATGTTGTGGGTCAAAGGGATCACATAAATTCTATTTAACTTTATTTTTTCAGCATGAGCCTTCATTGTATCCTATGCATATGGGTAATGCACTTTAAAAGGGGAAAAATTGTATACTTTGGGTACATAGATGTTCTGGGTCAATTTGACATGGTTGCCATTGTGAACAGGGCTTGTTGTGTTCTTGCACAAAACAAACCTCTCGTTCTCTCATGCACTCCACCTCCCCCTTTATCCCCCTCCTCATGTCTGCACACACACTCACACAGCCATATGTTCATACACACACCTATATGCGCACATGCACACAAACACATTTGAGGGAAATGCGGACCCTTTCTTTCTCCATCAGACACACATACACACATGTGTAGTGTGCATGCATGCACACACACACACACACAGAAACAGACACCTACCCACAGACACATTCACAGAGACCCTATTGTTCTCCCATGTCACACATGCATAGTGAGCATTTACTCACACTCACAATTTTATCATACTGCTGAGAGCGCAGGAACTGCTGAGCTTGAAATGGTGGGAACTTGCGCACACACACTCAGGGTTGTGTGGGTTAAGTGAGTGGAGAGCTGACCACTCATGTTCAAGCCTGGGCCTATTGTCACTGTTTGTTTTTTCTTTGCAAGGGAGAGGAATTCCCTTCATTCCATAGCTGTTTTTCAGGTAAGTCATCAACAACTTCTTTTTTGGGTCCTTACAAGGCAATTAGCACTTTTACCTCTAAACATTAGTGCACTGACTGTGGTACAGGGTTTTCCACGTGTGCAATGCCTAGAATCCTGAGTCTCTCCAGAGCTTTTGCCGCTATTCAGTTCGCAGCCTTGAAGGGCAATGAAAAAAGAGCTTTTGTCTCCGAACAGCTTTTGCAAGTGGTAGAGAGTTTGTGTGGACCATTATAGTGCATGGTCCAAACAAAAATATAAACACCAGCACAATGTCACTTCACTTCATTACTATGTCTGTAAGGCAGTGTGAGATATTTCTATTGACTTTTCTGTGAACTGCTAAACTTTTCTGCCAAATGAGCATCAGCAGCCACATCCCTTAGGTAGAATGTTCCAGTTGTATTAGGCTTTAATATCAGAACCGTGGGTACCGCCTGCATTCTGGAGGCTTACATGATGGGATGAGATCACATGCACATCATTGAGACATGGAATTATCTCAGGCGACTATTGCAAGAAAGTACTGAAGGGAGGCCTGTGCACATTAACCATATTTTTAAAAAATCTAGCAATAACTAAAGTTTTATCTTTATTTTTTTCAAAGTATCTTTTATTTGAAAATGGAAAGCAGACATGCTCCTTTTCATTGCTTTTTTTATGTTAATCTTTCAGAAATATCATCCAACAATGAAAGCCAGCTCTCCTGTTCGATCCACTCTTTTAAAGAGTTTAATTTATTTACTTTGGTGACAGATAACATCTACGTAAAAAAATTTTAATAAAAAAAAACAACTAATTGCTACAATGCAGGATGGCAAAATGCTAAACAGATCAGCGGGCAAATAAAGTGTGAGTATCAGCCATGAGTAAACAAACAAACAAACAAACAAACAAACAAACAAACAAACAAACAAAGAAATGAGTTAACAGTTAATGTGCAAAGAACAGCAGTAGTCTCAGTGAAAGAGCCTAAAAGAAAGAGAACACTGTGCCAGCTGGGCGTCCTTGTACAAGAGTCTTAACAATTAATGTTCTTGACAGATTCTCTGAGCCCAGAGAGAAGGGTCTTGAGAGACGACTGGGCAAACTATGCTTCTAAATTCCAGAAGCATACTTTCTTAAAGGTTCCAAATCTTCCAGCTGCCATTTAAAAAATTTTAAGGTATTGTCTGATCTTTTTCTGACACACACTTGACTCAAAAAATGGACTGCTCTATATATTAACGTAGGAATGTAAGTGTTTTCTATGTAGTAACCTATAAGGATCTTCTATATTTTAATGCAGCCTGGTAATTGTTATCAAGGTTGTAGATTGAGTATGTGTTAGTGCACAATGTTGCTCACAATCTCTTACACACAAATTCCTCCGCGTTAAATGAGCCCTTTAAAAACATTTTTTGTTGCTAGTGATTCAAAGACATTTATGTTATTTTAAAAACTATATAATAACATAATATAACCGTGAAAATAAATTGGATACTCTAATGGGATGGGCCTGGATGTTAAAGAGGTCGGCTGTGGCTCAACCAGGACCACCTGTGACTAAGACATATTTTTACTTTTATCCTCATTAAAATTCATCTTATATATTTCTTGTTACTCCAGAAAATGTTATGGTTGCAGGAGAACAGAGAGTGATTTATTAAGATTCACCCGTATTTACACGCATTTCAGATAATGGGAAATTAATGAGAGATCAATCAAGAAAAGGGGTTTGTCCTGAGTAGTCATGCTCTGCAGACAGTGAAAAATTGTTGCAGTTTCTGATATCCAAAATTGCCATGTACACACACACATGGAAATTCCATATCACTTGTTTTGACATTTCATTAAATTACGCTTTATCTCCATAGTATTGGTTTGATGAGATACCTGACCTTCATGTTCCCTAAATTTCAAAGGCTCAATTTGCTATGAAAAATCAAACACATTTTAATTTAATGTAGTCTGTAATGTTTAAAATCTGAGTCCTGTTTGAATCTTCTGTTACAGATAGCAAGTGGTGCCACGCCACGCCACGCCACGCCACGCCACGCCACGCCACGCCACGCCACTCAGAGACGCCGTAGTGAAACTGAAAAGACTAAGAGTGATGGTTACTGAGGGTTACTTATATGTGGAACAGAAAACTAAGTTGGAAGGTGCAGGGCCAATGGGAGCAGAGGGTGATTGAAAGTGCCTATGGGCTTCAGGAATGTTAATTGAATGATTACAGGGAAAGAGTTGGGAGAAGTGACTGATAACATCTACTGCGGAACTGGGGCTGTGTTGTGAACTGTGACAGTGGTGCTGAATGCGATGCATGCCCTATAAATTTCCTGGATTGAGCCATGACACTAAATCATGGTCTGGATCCACCAAATGTACCAGCCACAGACCGCGAACACAGAAGATTAGGGCAGGGATTTAATTTATCAAGTTGCTGTAAGTCATGTGCCTACACATCTCAAATACACACACATTTAATTTTGTACAATACAATAAAAATTACGGTTGCACCAGTGGATCTATTTCCCTTACAGGGCATTTTCTCTACCACAGGTTCTGCTATCACAGACATCTTTCCTCTTGATCAGGAAGCTAGCCAGTTGAATCATGATAATCTCTGGGCTGCAGAACTCTCAGTCAACTCACTCCATCTGCTCTGTGTGAGAAGAGGAAAAGCACCAAGACACAAACACAACACTCTTGGAAATAACTAAACTCAAAACAGCACTTTCTAACAAAGTTCTAGCTCCAGATACATTTTATAAAAGTTAAACAACACCCCCTTCACCAACACATGATGCATGCAATATCCAGAGTTTTATTCTGTTAACTCGGGAATGGGACGTTGAAGTCATCTTTTTGCAAGCTACGCATGTAACTCAATAATTCTCCTGAGGGTTTAGTCAGCGACACGGGACACAGGTGCATTTGTGCATGCACCTCATCTGCAATCAGTTCACAAGCGCTATTGGAGAGAAAGGAAAATTTTTTATAATTATTTGAGTAAGCACAAGCTTTAATAATAATAATAAAAAAAATAATAATAACTTAAGGCTGATGAGTGCAATTTCGATCTAAGGTGAATAAAAGATTTATATTCACAGCATACAACAAACAACAAACAAACTATTTTGTTTGGAGGAAAAACGAAGAGAATACTGGTGACACAATATATAACACAAAGACAAAATAAGTTACATGATGGTGATCACAATGGTAGAGGACTAGAATATGACAAGACGACGTGAAGGGGCTTACAGTGGTAACTTTGCCAGTGAACTTGATCAAACTTTATGATTTACATGCCTGATTTTACTCTGGATCTTAGCCTTTGTTTTGCTGTTGGAGTTTACAGTGTGTGGGTCACTTAATTTGATATCCGATGGAACAGCATTCATTTTCAGCTGCTGAGCTCCGTCCATGTGCCAGCCAGCTGGAAGTTTTCACACATTAGTGTGTCACCCCTCTGGCCAGCACCTCTGCCTAGTCGCTTCCAAGCCTAGTCGCCCTCAAGTCACTGCTCAATTTTTACGCTCTGCAAGTTACACAGGCAGCATTAGGGGTTCAGTGCTGATCGGACGAGAGTAACGGCCGGCCTGAAGGTGCCCGTAAAGCCTACAGGATTTCTTGTTAGCAACAAGTCAAAAGATTTAAACCACTCCAGCCCAAACAGTGCCCTGCCAATTGTGTGCTACCACTGTGCTCTCTTGGTCACAATTGGCAAATGGATTGGAGCTGTATTGGACCCTGTGAAATCCAACAGACAGGGCTCATTCTGTGCTCCGACCAACTGAGTCACTTGGGTGGTTTGTAATGTGGAGGCTGGGTGAACTTGCCAAAAGTGTGATTGGACAGGTGAAGGGGCTACATTTATAGCGGGTTCTTAAAGCTTTCCTTTCAGTGCTACAGACATAGCCCCCTTTCACCTACCAAATCAAACTTTCACTATCGAATAGATTTGATTAAAATCTACTTATCTGACTTATTTTTTAAAGTTCATACCATTATCAATGCAGATTTGACCACAAAAAGCACAATATTTATAACTGCATTTTTTCTCTTTTCTATTGCAGTTAATTACGAATGTTTCATGCTAAAAGAGACAGAAAGAGAGCAATGCATTATTGTTAGTATAATGCAGGCATTTTCCTCTTTAGCTTGAGTTTGACTTTCATTCACTAGATTACATTCATTTTAGACAGTTCACGATCACACTGAAATCTTTGATATGAAGGTGCACCACAAATGAATTACAATATCCTAGTTTTTCATTCTTTCATACACTGTAAACAGAATAGCTTAATGAAGGGCATATTGTTTGACATACAAACAGAGATAATGCTATGACACCAAAATGCTGCACTTCTGTTTCTCAATGGAATTTCCCTATCAAAGCACTGACCTTATCTGAAGCATTATTTACCATATAGGAAGTGAATGAAATTACTACACTGAAGGTTTTCGGCTGTTCTCGGTCACCAATGTTATTAAGTTGATAACAAGCGGATACCCTCTATTTGCACTGTTTCTCTGTCTGGTTGTAAACACACTGCTTCTGGCAGCTCTGCATTTTGGGCCACTGTCACTGAGTGGACACGGCCCTTGCCTGAGCAGTTAATGAGGTGGAAAATTAAAAAAGGTTAGTTGAACATAAAAATGTCTTTACCATTCAGCTCTCCCCAGCCTCCCACTTCAAGTTCAACCCTCATTTTCATCTGATAAACTCAGAGATGCTGCAGTCCCATGGTACAACGAGGTCACATAGCATCCAAAGGAAGGAAAATTGGACAAATAGATTTCAGTTTGTTAAAATCGGGAAAGACTCATCTGATTTGTTTCCGGTTAGATATGGAGTACCACAAGGTTCGGTGTTAGGCCCCCTTCTATTGTCATTGTATATGCTACCCCTTGGTGATATTATCCGTAAGCACAAAATCAACTTTCATTGTTATGCGGATGACACACAGTTATATC
>JAOYSI010003300.1:4723-15269 GCA_025775065.1 Hiodon alosoides
TTGTTCATGTTTCTCTGTGCTACATAACATAACCAGTGTATTCTAATAACACGCGTCTACGTTTAGAAAAACGAATCCTAGGAATCATTATAGGTATTTTTCCCCTATTAACATATATAGCACTGAAATACTTTTTAAATAAAAAAAAAGTTATATGGGTACGTCAAGTGTGTAGATCGTTGAACCACCCTTAGACTTTCGATGATCGCTGTCGTGACACCGTTATAAATGCATTGTTCGGGGCAATTTACAAAGGGAATTATCAAACCACGGCTAATTAACTGCTGTGACAGTAATATAGTTACAACGTGCAAAATTAAATACCACATCAACGAGAAAGAAGGCAGATCATATGTTCAGTAATCGACTATACTCGATTCAAAAGTTCTGAATGGCAAAACTCAAGCGGCGAAGATTTTACGACAACAGCTTTTTCTTCACCTTTTACGTTAACCTTTTCTTGAAATACCAACTATGCTGTGCGCGGCTTTCGGGACTACTTTAGCATACACTTCGCACCTATCTAACCAGCTCGTAATAGGTACTACTGTCGAAAATAATATTTATAGAACTTTTAACTTCAGAGAAAGATGATAGGATAGAGTTTGTCATACCAAGTAACTTTACTAACACATGCAACGATAATGATATGGACACGATATGGTTCGTTCTTTGTTACCTCCTTCTCGTAATCTCGGTTATCCATTTGTCCCGTGGCATAAGGAAGGGCTTTTTCTCTCTCGTAAAGGGCTAACGGCGTCTTGGTGTTGGGGTCCACCGGCGTTTTTAAACAGGAGGTCACCAAGACGTTCGTGCGATGTGACTTCTCCATGGATCTCTTTCGATTTCTGCCCGGTTTTCAGAGTCAAGCAAGAAACAGGTGCACCTCTACATCAGTAGTAGTCAGAGTCCGACCAACGTACTCCGACAACCCATACAATCCAATAATAATGAGTAGCGTCCCCAACCTGGTTACAAGCTACGGCGTCAGTGTAGGGTCAAATTAATCTTATCCCGGGGCGCTTTATCCGTAAATACAAGATCTACTGCCATTGCAAAATAAATTCGGGACTATAACGCTTTACACAATGGAAGTGCAGGCAGTACTAGACCGCTAAAATTAAAAGTTCTGTCACTTAAATGACGCGCTATAGCCACGATTTAAATGATTTATTCCCGCGATTAAACAGACGTTATCCATTAACTACTAAGTAAACAACGACGATTGGAATTGATAGCTGGTAATGTTCTTTCTCTCCTGTCAGATACCACGGAATTAGATTTAAAGATTAGCGCCAATCACAGTTATACTGATGTGAAAAAGGTGCTAAATTTAGTTCATTGACCAAAATAATGGAAAAAAAAGATAATCTCATGGCATTTAGCAAAATAAATCAAACACAATTATTACTCTTTGAAAAGGACAATTTATTAAATAAGGTAACAAGTAGCCAGTACAGACAACATCTGAACATCAGGTTTAACAAGAACAATCCTGTGATGCCTGGCGACAACGTGGCACGTCACCTTCATTCCTTATCGAGTATTCACCTGTAAGGGTGGAAAAAAAAACATCATTACCATTTAAACACGTTCAATTAGCCGGTCATTTCCACACAAAACAACACATCGATCTGCAGTTCTAACTGCCACTTTCAAAAAGGCTGAGGAGTTCCAGAATACAGAGCTAGTCTCCAGCTATGATGCTATATCGATGACGCGTTACTTTGTTGCTTTCTAAAACTTATGGACCTATTTAAAAACGTGCTGACTCTATGATTGGATCCCATTGCAGAAGAGCTGACTTTGAATACCAATCACAAACACAGCAAAAGTAAAGGCAACCAGGCACTTTTTTTCCCTTACCACATCATCGATCTTGAGGATGCTGCGGACCGTCTCGGTGGAGAGGGTGAGAGCGCTGATTGACACCAGCAACGGCTGAACCACCAACTCTTCCAAGATGTTGGAAATGCCGCCCTGCCAGTGGAGAGATCAGGCACGCGTGAGGACGCGACGGGTGCACGCGAGAACGCGGCGGCCACACGGTACCGGCCCGGAGACGCGGGCCCTCACCTTGCGGACGTTGATCCCAGCCGTCTTCTCTCCCTGGGCGTGCCTGTTGCGCAGCTCGGTGACCGTGGAGATGGGGTTGAGTCCGGCGTTCTCCGCCAGCGTGGACGGCACCACTTCCAGGGCGTCGGCGTAGGCGCGGACACAGTAGGCCTCCATGCCGCTCAGTGTCCGAGCGTACTCCGCCAACCGCAGCGCCAGCTCAATCTCGGGGGCGCCACCGCCGGCAATCAGCGCCCTGTGTGACCAGGAGGGGGCGACAAAGTGCGAGTCAGAGGACACGCCACAAAATAATATTCCAAAGCACATCCCTCGCAGCAAATTTAACAGCAAACCTCCCAGGTTTAACCTAACCACTAGGTTACCTCTTCTTCACCAGGCAGCGGATGACACAAAGGGCATCATGGATGGAGCGCTCTGCCTCCTCGATCACCAGCTTGTTGGACCCACGCACCACGATGCTGACGGTCTTCCCAGGGCTGGCGCAGCCGGTGATCTGCACCAGGTAAAACAAGCACTTCCATGAAAAATGACCCATGGACTACAAATGCAGAAACCCTCGTGGTTGTACAGTATTATTCAAACTCTATATTAGACACGCCATCCGCACAGACAGTCACGTGCACTAATAGCGACACGTTTCAAGCGATAAAAATCGAACTGCAGGAACAGCTGATTTAAAGCTTCTAAATGGATTAACATGAATTAATTACCTTGACCAGCTTTCCAGATCCATCCAAGTTAACCTCCTCTGCCAACTCTGCGGTGCCCAGCATCTCTGGGACGAACTGGTCAATGTGAGCAATGGGCTTGGTTCCAAGAGTCTACATAGAGAGACACATTTCAGCACCATCGGTCTCTCGGCTAAAAGCGTAGACGGATAGTTAAAATCTCGCCCGGCTTGATTCGAATACCTTGCAGATGAATTCAATATCTTCCCTTTCAATCTCCTTGACCACCATGATCTTCATCTTGTTTAAGAAGTGCAGGGCCAAATCGCTAAGTGCATCTCTAAAATAAGAAAGGAGTGTTTCTGTGCCATTTCCCTTAAATAAGGAATGCAGAGCAGGTACAACACATTTGGGTACTGGTATTGGGCGATAACGTTAAAACAGCCGTGGGACACGCGCACGTTCCGTCCTACCTGAGTATGGATTTCTGGATCAGCAGCACATTGCAGCCGGCCTTTTTAATCTGCTTGACCAGGTTGAGGATGTAGGCCCTCTCCTCGCGGAGTACCCGGTCCATCTGCGCGTAGTCCGACACCACAATCTGGTTCTCCATCTGCAGAGCCAAGAGAGAGCCAACGTCAGCCAACACTGTGACCGCTTCCTTTAACGCACCCACCCGCTTCCCCCCATTCGCTGCAGTACACGGACTTACGTCGGTCTTGGGTGGGGACAGGCAGAACTGGATGAGGCCGATCTTGGCCTTCTCCACCCGAGACACGCCGGTGTTCACCACCTTCTGCGTCAGCACCAGCCCGTCCACCATCTCACAGTCATCGATGGTCCCTCTGAACGAACAAATTGATACCCGGGCCGTTAGGTAACAATTCAGCGTACGCAACAAGCTGTTACTGGAAGTACTCCGATCAATCCCACTCCCTGGCAAACATGCCTCAGATTCTACTGCTGTCCATGGTAACCCGCGGCATCTTTACCAGCAGCAGTTACAGTATAAATAGCGCCCACTGTTGGGAAGTCCTCCAGACGGCAGCATCAGGACACTGAGGCCAAGTAAAACTAATACAATGTGCAAAGGGAGAGTATCCCAGTTTGTGAATGGAGCAAAAGTCCCCTGATTCACTACATACATTTCATGACCCTTTCACCCAATCACAATGCAACGCGGCCGTTTGGCACTGCAACATACTACATTGTCACTTCTCCGAGGGAGGGTTAGCACCTTGGCTAGGGCGGAGTTTGTGTGTGTGTGTATGGGGGCACGCTTGTCCCCTTGCCTAGGGACCAGGGAACAACTCGGTCCTTTGCATTTCACACACCGTCCTCTTTAAAAAAAAAATAATAATAATCAACCATGTGTCCGGACACTGACCCAAGCTTCTTAACGATCTTGACGTCACGCAGGTCCACGCTGGTGGCGGTGGCGGGGTCGATGACCTTCATGACGGCATCCACACTCATGGGGGCCAACAAGCTGGAGTACTGAGACACCACCTTGGAGCAGAGCGAGGTGGTGGCGCTGTTGAGCAGGGTCTCCCTGTCGCTCAGCTGCACAGACTGGCTCATGCCAGTCAGCACCTCCACGCCCTTGTCCACCGCCTTCTGGAAGGACTCGGAGATGGTGGTGGGGTGGATACCTGCCACAGGCACGCACGTGTGAAATGCAGTCCACCACAGAGAGAGGAAAACAGAGTGTTTTTCACAGATCACATTCCGGAGCACCAGATAAAAACCTTTCTGAAGCAGTTTGGCGCAGGCGTCAAGGAGAGCCCCGGCAATCACCACGACAGATGTTGTGCCGTCGCCTGCCTCGATGTCCTGGGCTTTGGACAGTTCCACCAGCTGCGAGGAACACAGAGGGTGAACAAAAAAAAAAAAAAACCAGCAGAGACAAACATAGTGGGCGCTGTGTTAAAGGGGAAGTCAGCCTCCTTAAAGGGGAAGTCAGCCTCCTTAAAGGGGAAGTCAGCCTCCTTGTCTAAATCCGCGTTCAACCTGCTCTTTAATGGCTTAATTGGAGAGCTGATTTTAAACTAGGGTCAGGTGCAGGGTGGAAGAGAGCCGTTAAAGGGGAACCAGTGGGGCAGGAAGCGGAGGATTTCATGATTTTAAGCAGCAGGAAAGCACAAAAAAAAGCCACTTCCTGTGCCTGGCCTTGTGTCTTCACGGGAAAACGACCCAGTGGGAGAGTTGAGCTCTTACAACATGCGTTCATCATCCGAGTGTCACGAATTTCAGGACCGCTGTCACGGTAACGGCGACATCACACAAAAGCACATGTTCGTCTGTGTGGCATGTTTCACGGCAAATTCTACTGTAATAGGGAAAAATTAGATATTATAAAGCATTTATTTTATTTTATCACTTGCCATTTTAGCAGCGGGGTGCAGAACCTGCATCTGCTTAAGGATGGTGGCGCCGTCGTTGGTGATGGTGACATCTCCTTTCCCATCCTGGATCTACAGAGGAAACGAGGAACCTTCAGTAAAGCTTCACTGATGTTGACAGGACGGTTCCAAATATCAACCACACTGAAAATTCAGCCTACCATTTTGTCCATGCCTTTAGGGCCCAGGCTGGTCCTGATGGCATCAGCGACAGCTGTCAACGCAAGAGCAGACTCATTCCCCGTTCAAACAGCACCCAATCTTCCGAGTCAAGTTCACCATGTAAGGCGATGCTATACAAGCGATTTAAAAACGTCATCAGCGCTGGCCTTTTAAAACTACCGCTCTCTACTGGAGGGTGGGTACTGAAATCTTAAAGGCATTGATCGAAATCAATTAAATTATGATTTGAAAGCGGAGGTATGCAACTGTACCATAGCTAACAATAAATATGGCTGTATTTCAGCAGAAGACGGATTAAACGTACAATATTTTAAACAAAAAATCAAATTGTCATGACGTTACATTTAACAATGCAATAAGTATGCATTACAGGGAAAATACGCAAGACCGTTACATTTAACAATGCAATAAGTATGCATTACAGGGAAAATACGCAAGACCGTTACATTTATTGCTAAAGGTGCAGAACACAACCATCCGGCCATGGAGGACTTGTAAGCCACAAAGACGATCCCCCATATTGGAGGGGCTAGAATAATTAGCAACCCCACCCCTTAACGGTTCATTCGTCCACAAACTACCTCGCGAATACAAAGGGAACATGAGTAAATCCCTGATTACCCATTTGTATTTCGAAATCGGTAATTACCTTTCCCAGCGGAAATATTACTGAAACGAATCTGGGCAGGCTTATCTCTATCCACATATGTTCCTCCTTTGTTTTTTCCATTGGAAGCTTTGGCGGCCGAAACTGCTTCAGGCATGATAACTTATACTCGTACAAAAGCGCTGCTAACTAACAAAAGTGAACCGATGAGCCCCGGGTCGCTAAAAATATCGCAAGGTGGCAGATGGCTTCAGATTCTTTGAGAACCCTCACTTTCACAATTTCAGCCACCCTGTTTCAGAACCTTCCAGAGCCCCGGTTGTGACAAGAGACAAAAGGACCCTACTCACACACGCTTAGCGACGGATAGATATGACGAAATTTTGCTGTCTAAATATATGCCGTATTTTTTTTGTCAGCGTTTTATTTTATTTCAATAATTTAATGTGATAATGTTGATTATGTTTATTCAACAAATTGTTAAATTCTATGTTAGCCTACTATGATTAGACGTAGAGGTACTTTTACAAATAGCGTTAATTTAAAAGACAACTTTTAACTTCAATATTATAGATTGTAGAAATTTTCTGAGACGTTTGTTACATTTAAAAAATGATTATTCATCGAATGTGACCTGATAAAACACCGGCACTCTAATTATTTTAATTATATACTCTCTTGCTGTAACAAAAGGGACGCGGGAAAGTATTTTGAGGTATCTGTGAGGTTTGCTTAACAAATGCTGGGACCTATATATATTATTATAAGAATTTACTACTATAAACTATTTGGCAACTCAGTGAACATTGCTGAATTTAATAACGTTTTCTTTGTACGAGTACAATAATTACGATACTAAAAAAACAGAAAGTGTCAAATAGCGGTTGCCAAAAATGTTATTTAGTGCCAGTGTTTTGAAAGCTAACGTTTTTGCGACTCCGTGGTTTAACTCAATAACACACATTTTTGCATGAGAAAACAAAATAAACAGATACATTTTCTTTACATGTGGACCATTCTGCAGAAAAAAAGTTTCTTCGACTACACCTAAGATAACGATTCCTGAACATCTGACGTAAAATTCTGCTAGCAAACCCATGAGCAGTCACATGACGTGGATAACGTGACCCAAAGACTGGGGGACGCAAATGACAGAATGGCGGATGTCGACAGCCTGAAGTCACTAACCGGTCTGCTGAACGGAATCGCTCAAAAAGCGTATTATAACAATTCGGAAATTACAGAGGAGCTATTAAAAAATGAAATTTACCCAGATCTACCGCATGAAGAGTTTCATGCTTTGCACGAAAAGATGAAGGGTCTCTTAAAGGTACCTAGCCAGATAGCTTTCACGTTTGTGTTTCGCCAGTTTTTATTAGTTACGTTTACAGCCGAAACAGTGTTCTGGATATCCTAACCTAGCCACTTAAATTTTCTTACTAACCAAAAGAAACGAATTTTGTGCTGGCTCCAGAATCGTGCTCTGTACGTGATCTGGGAGTTGCAGCCTAGATTAAAGCTCCGGAAGGGGGTTGTATGGTGTGCGGGTTTTCTCGTGGTTTTAAAAAATAAAATAAAAATAAACTCAACAGCAGTTAATGTATCGTCAGAATGTAACGTTAAATAATGTTTATACTTCATAGGAATTTACGCTGGTAGTACATAACGCTTAAATTTTATGATTTCAGTTTTTTCTATAATATGGAACAAGGAACGTTTCTGACCTGCAGTGTAGTTTATAGCATCTATAGTGCCGTCCATATTTACCTCCAGGGTCGGCTTATGCCGCCTGCTTTGACTGGGGGGTGCAGTGAAAATTTCTGGGGGGTATCATGATGCTACGCAGGGGTGGTCTAGTTTGCTGCTGGGGGGGGTGGCGTAGCCCAACTCTGCGCCCCTCTGTATCCAGCCATGTTTACCTCACGCATTTATGGTTTGTAAGCACAAAGTCTCCCCGTTCTGTATGTTGCTTGAATGAAACATTCCGCCTTGACCTTCAGGATGGACAACCATTCCGTTTTTGTGCAGAACTGTCGGTCGCAGAACGGCGTGGAAGTTCGAATTGGAGTGTGGAGAAAGGGCAGGCTGTAGTGAACGGTCACGGGTTTTCTTCCTCCTCCAGTCCATTGCCTCGGCAGACATGGACCAGGCCCAGCTGGAAGCTTTCCTCACCGCCCAGACCAGGAAGCAGGGCAGCGGGGGGCTGAGCGAGGAGCAGGTGGCGGCCCTGTCCAGGTTCTGGAAGAGCCAGCGTGCCCGGATGCGTGAGAGCCTGCTGGGGCAGAGCCGATGGGAACCGGGCCTCCGTGGTATCAGCTGGAGGGTGGACCTGCCTACCTCCGCCAGCAGAGGGGAGCCTGTCAACAGTCCCCTGGCCTTGGTGGAGCTGGAGCTCGGAAGGACCGGAGAGGTGAGGGCCGTGAGGTGGAAGTGTGATTCTTTTGGGCAAATCTCTTTTTTCCCCCCTCATCGCCAGATCCTTTTAAATCCCGCCTCTTTCCATTTTTAACCAGGAAGTGTGGAACAAACCAGGAGGTTCTGTGATTCTGTGCTCTTAGCAGGTCTGGTTTCCTGTATGTAAGCGTGAGTCTTCCTGTCAGTGTATGATATCTTCACATTTAAACTGTAACCTTATTCAGTGTTGTTACATGGCCATCGTTTTTGAGGCTTTTCATGGCTTTAAAACGTTTTTCGCCCCAAACTGGCTGTGGGGGACCATTGACCACGAGCGGAGGGAGTCGTGAGAGAAGGCGGAAGTCGGTTGGGTCAGACCCTCACCATTGCCAGTTCCCCGCAGGGCAGCTGGTGGTGCAGTGGTTAAGATGACTGGCTAGTAACCAAAATGTTGCCGGTTCAAGTCCCACCCCAGCTGTTGTAACCTTGAGAAAGGTACTTAACCTGAATTGCTTCAGTAAAATATCCAGCTGTGCAAGAGGATGAATGTCGAAATTGGAAGCTGTGTAAGTTGCTTTGGATAAAAAGTGTCTGCTAAGCAACTAAGTTCTAAATTGTATATAAAATCAGGAGGAGATAACATTTGAAGGAGATAAGTGGGTCTCTGACAGTATGACTTTAACAGGACGGTCGCGGTTTGATGTATGTATTATTCAGTGTTGGGGTATTTCTTTAGATATCTTATCTCATCAATATTAAACGTTAACAACTCCGTTTATACAAATACAAAGGTCAATGTTTCCTATGGCAGGCAGGAAAATGAAAACCGTTCTTAAGCAAGGTTTTAAAATGACCTCATTATCACAAGGACACCATGTGAAAGAGAATGAGAAAGGGCGGTTCTGCTGGTCTTGAACTAGTCTTGAAACGTCCTTTTTTTCCATCGGGAATGTTTTTTCTTCCTCCAAGCAGCGACTAGAGGGCGGCGGCTGATGTTATCACTTCTTAGCGCTGGAGAGAGGGAGACGTAGTTTGTGTGCTAAAATCCGGACTATGTCTGGCGTGCAGTACAGGCAGCCACCTTCCTACGGTCAGCTTCTGTCGTCCCGGGTCACTCATTTGCTGCTGATTTAGAATATTAGAATTTATAAGACTCTGTGGCTATATTATTTGTTTAGTTTCTGATGTGTAGGTGTTTCTGGGTTGCAATTTAATAAAACATTCCCTTCCAACACCAGGGTGCCGAAACACTTATTGTGTAATAATTACCAAGCTGCTGGAGTGTAAAGTGTCTAAACTCCATTTATTTTATTATTTAGCTTACACTTATCCCAAGTTGTATGTGTGTGACATTCTTATAAGAATCTAATGTGGTTTTTGTCATGATTTTCCGATGATCTTATCCAGTTCGTCCCAAACGCATTGCTCAGCCAATGTCATGTATTGTACAATCATAAAACACGCCCCCTATCTATGTCTGTTAGTAACTATATCTGCATATTGCTGGGATACTGTATACAAAGCTGTTTTACTGTTACTACCCTAGATTCAGTAACCATTTTTAGAAGTAATCCAATAAGCTAGGTAGTTTCTAGGTTCTGTATCTTTGTTATAACGTTGAGTGGTAGCTGAAGTCATTTTAGAGTTGGTAAACGCCTTTAGTCGGACGGGTGACCTCCACGTGGGTTTACTTCTGCTGTCTCAGTGGTTGATTCAGTTTATTGGCTGTCGCCGTTGTGTTGAGCAGGAAGGCCATGCAGAATTCAGACTGAAGACGTGGCTGATCCAGGCACAGTTTTTTTTGTTTTTTTTTTCCTTCTGGGCATAAGCGGCGTATGACACGAGGTACAAGGTAACTTGTATCTTCTGTACTATAAAAAGAAAGTAGGGCTATGTCATTCTAGTCATTCTGCAGTGTGAAACTATTACCTGAAGGATAAACTGGGTGGACTGTGCAGACAGAACCAGCTCAAACTGCCCCATCCATGTGCCCCCTACCCCTGTAGAGTGTGGCCTCTTTAAGAGGTGTGTGTGTGAGTGTGTGTGTGTGTGTGTGTGGAGTGTGTGTGTGTGAGTGAGAGGAGTGAGTGTGTGTGAGTGTGTGTGTGTGTGTGTGTGTGTGTGTGAGTGTGAGTGTGTGGGTGTGTGTGTGTGTGTGTGTGTGAGAATGGGCCTCTGGTCTCGGACCGCAGAGACGACTCGGTCTGTGTTATTTC
>JAOYSI010003301.1:0-15269 GCA_025775065.1 Hiodon alosoides
GCCCCAAACCGCCTGGTTTGCTTATTTTATATTGGACCACAGACTCCAAACTGGTTTTAAATTTTAAAACCATCGCGGTTACAAAAAAAAACAATTTATTTCCCCCCCCCCCCCCCCCCGCCATTCTAGTCACCCTGCAGTGCCCCCTCAGTGTGAGTTCTCTGATTCTTCTGGTTCCTCTCAGTGACTCATTTCCTTTCCTAGATATGCTTTCTGCCTGCATTTCTCCTCCACTGTTTTCACCCTGACTCTAACTATGACTCACCCATGACTGTTCCCTATTAATTCTCTTTGTTGCTCTTCATGTCAGCCAATTGTCAGCACCCGCGGAGGCCCCGTTGCTGAGCCCCAACTCCGCATCTCGAGAATTGGAGTCCATCATGCAAGAACTGTTGGGCCTGGGCCTTGAGGTAATATTATTAAGTTATATATGGGTCGTTCAAACCGTTCCAAATATCTAAGATAAGCAGCAAAATAAAAAAGAACCAATGGTTTGCACATAACATGATCTTCCAGCAGAGGGCACTATAAGCATGCACTCACCAGACTGGCAATACAAGCTTTTTTATGTCATTAACAATGATATCTGAACCATCTGTAAAGGCAATGCGCAGCATCTTTGCAAAATATATCCAATACCAAAGCAAAACTTAGGTAATGAAGTTATACAGATATAAAAACATAATACTACCTTAACACATGCCTATCACATACACAAACACAATTGAATGAAACTTTAAGTGCTGGAGTGAAAGCACTATGGGTTTAACATATAACATGGCTTGTTTTGAATTTGATTCACTTAGTGACAACGCGCCCCTGACTTCCACGCTGAGAGTGTTGCTTCAAAGCCGTTTTAACTCAATGGTACAGAAAATAGCAGAAATGTTAACGTTAATCTTAAATGTTAAACGTTAAATGTAACGTTAAATGTTAATCTTACATGCTCATGTTTACTGAGCTCAACATTTGTTCATTGGGTATGTTAATCGTGTTTTACTTCTTTTCTGAAAAAGACACCATGGTTCAAGTGTATTTGTAGGTGAATTTTTGTGACATATTCAATGTTTTCAGCTGTCTGGCCCACCTGCACCCTCAGCGCAACCCCCACACGTTGCAAAATCAGGAAAGGATAAGGACAAGGAGCAGATCAGGGAAAATGGACAAGCAAGAGAGGGGGAAACTGTCGCCAGAAGGAATTCTGATCAGGCACCTGACAAGGCACCACAGCCTGACAAAGCTGCTGCCTCAATAGACGACCTTTTGGGGGGCCTGAGCTCCGATATGGAGAAGATGGGTGTGCGCACTGTAGCCAAGGGCAACTGCGCCTCCTGTGGGAAGTGCATTGTGGGAAAGGTAAGGTTTGAATCACTGCTATTCATGGTCGGTCCGCAAAACTGAGGACACAAACATTTTTTTTTTTAGTCCACTGGTTTTATTGAGGAGAAATTCAAACCCAATGATCTTTATTTTTCATGTTGTAGTACAACATCCTCACGTAATTTCCTGTCTCAATCTACACCATGTGAGATCCCCCATCCCTAACATTCCCTTCCCTCACGATGCTTTCCCACCCTTACCCTGACGTCTGTCCACACCTGCATTACTCTTCTGCCCTGATTCGCCCTCCATCCGTTCTCCCTCCCTACAGATGATCACCGCCCTGGGGGAAACGTGGCACCCAGAGCACTTTGTGTGCGTGGTGTGCAGAACGGAGCTGGGCACCACTGGCTTCTTCGAGAGGGAGGGGAAGGCATTCTGTGAGAAGGACTACCAGGACCTTTTTGCCCCCCGCTGCGCCTACTGCATGGGCCCCATTCTGCAGGTCTGACATCCATTCTGTTTTCCTGGTTGAGTGGTCACGCCTGTGCGGCAATGCAGTGGGCACAAATTGCACATGTGATGGCGCATTCATTTTAACACGTCTGCTAAATCCAACGAAGCGTGAAAGCACTGGTAAAGCATTAATTCTGTGGACGAACATCTATTCCTTTACCCTGACCATGATAAATGACAATTAACTTGGCTTCCCTGATCAGAAACCCACCGCATGCATAGGGGTTTATTGCAGGCCTGAACGTCTTGGAAATCTATGGCTTCTCTTTGCTAGAACATCCTGACTGCAATGGACCGCTCATGGCACCCCGAGCACTTCTTCTGCTCCGAATGTGGGGAGCTGTTTGGGCCCGAGGGTGAGTCAATCGGAGCCACACGCAGGGACACACACACAGGCGACAGTGACCAATTCAGTTAGAACTCGGCTTACAGTCCATTACAATCCCCTTGAGTTAAAAAACGCTCCCCAACGCTGGTTTTGCTTTCACTACCTCAACAGGGTTCTTGGAGCGCGATGGCAAGCCTTACTGTAACCGAGACTTTTACCAGCTCTTCGCGCCAAAGTGTTCCGGCTGTGGGGAGCCCGTGCGGGAGAACTACCTTTCTGCCGCCAACGGCACCTGGCACCCCGAGTGCTTCGTCTGTGCGGTACGTCACACGTCACCCGCCCGCGTTAACGCGCGAGCCGGTTATGTTGCCGATGGGGCCCGCGATCAACCACTGTAAAAGCCCTTTCTCTTTTCATCCCTCCAGGACTGCCGGAGCCCCTTTCTGGATGGCTGCTTCATGGAGCTGGAGGGCCTCCCCCTCTGCCCCTTGCACTTCCACACCCGGCAGGGCACGCTGTGTGGCGGCTGCGGGGCCCCCATCGCGGGGCGCTGCATCTCAGCCCTGGAGCGCAAGTTCCACCCGGAGCACTTCGTCTGTGCCTTCTGCCTGCGCCAGCTCAACCAGGGCGTCTTCAAGGAGCAGGGTGGCAAGCCTTACTGCGCCGCCTGCCATGACAAACTCTTTCTGTGAGAGAGCGAGCGAGAGAGAGAGAGAGAGAGAGAGAGAGAGAGAGAGAGACATGCCCTAAGTCACGTATTGTCATTTACAACCACACGGAGCCGGGTACAGAAAGCCGTGTAAGAATATGGCTCAAGTGTAGTATTTGTGATTCGCGAGCCACAGAACTGACAGACCAGCACATTATAACTCTGAATATGTTCATTATCTCTGCTGACCGATTTCATTTGTTCTCCCACTGGATTGCACACCTGTATTAAAAAATATGCTTGTCAACCACAGCTGAGCAGTCCAATCAATTAGGTTGCTGCCTATGGGGGGAGGGGGGGTTAGGTAGTTTAGACAAAAGTTTAAAGTTGCGTTGGTGGCGTTTGTCAGTCTTAAGTTTGATGGTTAGATAGTTTGGATTTTGCCTTCTTGCTTATTGATTTTGTCTAAATGCAGAATAAAAGTTGAATATGAATCCATGTGTCTCGTCTTGCTGCTCTGGCATGCTACATGTGTACACACAGCAGTCATTACAAGCAATCCTGTCAGAAACCCTGAACTATACATGGGCTTTAACCAATAAATATTATATTGTATCCTACATTTCGAATGCCTTATCTTTTATACTCCGCCCCTCACCCTAAAAATTATACAAACACTGAGCAATTACTGCATGTTCCATGGACATGAATGGAAATTGTTCAAAGCAGAGGGGCGCAAAGGGGGATAGACGGTCACGCCAGACAATAGACCTATTCAAACTCTAATTACATAACTGAAGTTTGAGTAACTGCTAACACACCCTTGTGTGACCAGGAAGGGCAGGGGTTTGGTTCAAGGTTAAGTTTATGGCTGTTAGGGTTTATAGGAATAGATGCAAGCTTGGGTCGAGGGTCATTTTTATTAGTATGGCGTGAGGTGTGACATCATGCGTGTGATTTTGTAAACTGTGAAACAGTTACTGTTTATGTACTTCATATACTGTATATATACTGTCTTCTTCATGTACAAATTAATCACAGCTACCAAATACATTGACAGTATAATGACATGCAGGGTTTTAGGTTTAGGTGTTTTTAGGACGAGGCTGTGTTGACTCCTGAATTTCGAGGGTGTGAAGAGCATTTGGGGGTAAAGGGGGATTTACAGTACAGAGGAATTTCCTACAGGGAGGAGAATACAGCCTGGGTGAGAAACTGGCTCACGGCGTGGACACGACCAGAGATTTGCCTCGGGCTCGAGTTTCGCCACCCTTTGCTTTCTGTGTTTATTGACGGATCCGCGCCGGCTCCTGCGCTTTCTCCTCCTCTCTCCTTTCTTTCCTCACCTCTTCCATCTCCCCTCCTGTCCGTACCTCTCATCGGTTCTATCCTCATGTTGGACTGAGCAGAGGGCGTTTGCCTCCCAGCGTAGGGCCGCCGGTGCCTTTGGCAGGAAAAAAAAAAAAAACAGGGGATTACTGCCAGATCTATTTGACTCCCTCCGCCACTTCCTCCATTCTTCTAATTCTTTTTTCTCTTTCTTTTCCTCTCTCTCACTCTCTCACCCCACCTTGTCACCCCTACTGGGTGGTGCGATGTGTGAGGGAAAGTGAAGCCTTATGTAGGCCTAGGGAGGCAAAAGGGAAAGGGAGGTGTTTGGGTGGACAGGAGCTGGGTTTAAATCACGTTGTCAGCCCCCCCCCCCGGGCTCTTACTCTGAACGTGTCACAATACGCTACTGTGCGTGGCCCCCTGCGTGACCCTCTGCGTGGCCCTCTGTAGTCCCGAGGCTGCTCATGTGATCACCACGCCTGGCCTGACGAATGACATTGAGATCCCACGTCAAATCAAAAAATTTGATGTACGTAATATTGTAGCATCACCTTTAACTTACATGCCAACCATTAGAGTGGACATAATCAAGTTAATGCCAGTTTTGGTCAAAAAAAAGATAATACAAGACACACACAGTCCTAGTGCGTGGGAGCGAAAGGAGAGAAAGGAAAAATTCTTGGTTTGTAATAAAATTAGAGAACATAAAATATGAGCGTTTACATTTGGGAAAAGTATAAAGGCAGCCCACGTGCTCTCGGGGTGTAATTCAGGTGACATTTACAGCTCTGTAATGGGGTAAGAGGAGCCCGGGTGTGCAGTGAAGTGTAGATCCTGGAGGAGAGAGGTCGGAGGTTGTGGGGGGCGGAGCCCCAGTGCGCCACTGAAACATTACCTCCGGCCCCAAGCGGCCCGCAGCCTTTCCCTCACCCCTCACGGGGGCGAAGGGGCGCTTGGACGGACGTAATCCCTCAACTGCCGATCGCGGCGCAGATCACTGGCTGCACGGTCAGACAGAACCCCCCTTTCCCTGCAGCTTGGGGGCCAGGGAGTAATTAAAATCCCCTGTTACCGTCACTTTTACAGAAATGCTAAAGAATGCCTTAACAAAACCAATTTACGACCAAAAGTGAAACTCTGGAAAATTATACAAAGGCCATTACCGGAACACATCAATGCGTGCTCAATCGCCTAGTTCAGACGCATACAGAGCTAAGCATATCCATGTATATACAGAGATGTAAAGGAAACTCAAGAATGAGATGCAGTTACAAAAAGAAGCACTGGCAAAATTGACAAATAGAAATCATGACATTGAAAGGTGGGGGTGGGGGGTAGACGGATTCAATGAGAACAGAAACGGAAACAAGTCTAAAAAACTTTTTTTTACATATATTAAAGGAAAAAAGTGTCAGCTTCAACACCCTATTAATTACTTCCAGGTAACATGCAAAGTAGCTCAGAACGTGGGAATGAAAAGGCTCTCCTCCTTCTGGACCAGGAATTTTCCCTCCTCTACCTGTGTTTTCCTTGGCACGCTGGTGGCGGAGTGCAGGTATTGCACCTGATTAATGACCAGGCCCTCTGTACTGAAGCACTTCCTGTTGTTCTTGGCAAACGCCCTCCCGCTCTCACTCTGAGAAAGAGCTGGCTTGCTGGCTCTTTTTAATTTTAATCGGTCTAAATTTCTTTCACTCCTCTATGGACAGTTTTTTCCACTCAGCCATTTATTTTTCTCTGTCCACTCTGTCTGCTCTGCATCAGTCTACGCTGTGCGTTTTCGCGTCCAAATGCCTCCAGTCTGTTAGCGTCACCTGGCTATTTCTAGTTGATCCTAGCCGAATGCCGTCATCAATTTGACATATTCTGTGGAAAGGAACACCAAAATAACAAGAAAACAACGATGGCACAACAACGACTTCTCCCTGTCTGATGGCAGCAGGATAGTGTTGATCGGGTAGAACTTGAAATGCCCCAGAAATACAGCTCTAAATAAAACCGAAAGGAAAAGGCGAGCCGGGGGCCAAAGTCGAAGGGATGCGGCCGTGTCAGCGATGGTCTCCTGAAAGAGCTTCAGCTGGTGAATCCTCTCCCACTGACCCGACCCTTGGGTGGGGAAAGGACCGGGGGAGGGTGCCGGCCATCTGTAACAGGAGAGATGAACTCAGGCCAGCTTTCCCATTCAAATGGGAGAGATGGATGAGTTATTGAGGTGTGAGGAACCAGGGAGAGCAGTTCTCTGGCTCTGTGCCCTTGTGAGTTCTTTTGTGGGGAAAAACGCTTAAATGTCCCATGGACTGACGGACAGTGCAGGGAGACTCTTAAATCTCAGCCAGAGGGTGATTCAGGTGGTCACCCATGACTCCGATTTGCTGTTTGCCTGACATTATAGCAACACACAAAATTGTGTACATTTTTATGTATGAGATGGAAAACACATATCTAAAAGTGTCTTAATAACCAGTCCTCTTTGTATCTCGTGGAATAACTGCTGAGGTAACCCCTTAATCACAAGGATTTCAAAGACTTTCAAATTACTCATAATATCAAATCTTCCCAGCGTTCCCAGTAGACTTTCCCAGTAGAGACTCCAAAATGTTGCCTCAACTGAAATAAATGTACATAAGTGTATTGAGGATTCATGCCTTGACTAAATCTCATAATTGGATTATGATTTAGTGCTGAATGTTGGACAAAAATTGTAAAGCAGTTAGTGGGGTTGTATGAGAAGCACAGTTCCTTCAATACGGCATCTATGTGTGTGTGAATGTATGAATGTCTGAATGGGTGTGGACGGGTGAGTTCACATCCTGCGGTACGTTAAACCAAGTGAGAAGGTCAACCGCACCAGGATTCTGCTGACGGTGCCTCAAAGGGAATCCAGCGTGTTGTCGGGGCTTGGTCTAACCCGCGCAGGGATCGCTGGGTGATAAATCCCAAACACTGTGGGGGAAGCTAAGAGAGCCAGCCCCTTGGCGGCAGCCAACACCATGGAAAACACTCAGCCTTAGAGTGGTCCAGGAAGGTCTTGCCAAACCACAGTGCATTGTGCACCGAGCGGGTTTTTGCACATCTGTCAGAGATGGAGAGAGAGAGGGTGAATCTTTCTGTCCCCGCAATATTCTGACCCCCCGAAAGACCTGAAAGGTGAAGAAAAGCCCCAGGAAATGATGCCCTTTGTCTGCAGTTGCAGGTTTTCTGCAGGTGGAGCTTTTAGCGCGCCCGCGTGCACTGAAGACTGAAACGGCGGAGTGGCACCACAAGCATGCTAACACGCCAAGCAACCTCCTGGTACAAGATAATGAAGCCGACACAGCCCAGACCAACAGGAACTCTGGAATTATTGAGTTTTTTTAGACCTCAGTCTCGCTCACTCTTTTTTTTGGATGGAAACCGGTGGCCTGGGACTTTAACAAAAAAAAAAGTTTCCACCAAACAGAAGAATCCCTGCACCAGCTTTAGGGGATGATTTCTCAAATTACCGACGCTGCGGCTCATTTAATTCTTACATCCAGGAACTTGGAAATAAAACTATACGTGTGCACATTCAACCAAATGATAATGGAATGAAATGAGAACCAGATTTATACGAACCATTTCCTTCGACCCAGCCAAGTCCTCAGATGTGCGTTTTCTCACACACACTCGAATACGCGGTCTGGGTGATTCTCAATGCTCTGCTCGCTTCGTAGTTAGTCATAGCATAAATCAAAATTTAACGGCTTCAATATTTATTCATCTATTTATTTTATCTTCAGTTGCCCTACCTCATGCGTGTCTCTGTCAGCAAAGGCTGAACGTCTCCCAAACCTAGACTGAGCCCTATGAGCTGGAGTTCACCAGTTCTAATCCAGCTCATCTCATTCGCTGATTGTGACTGGGTACCATGACAACGCAGGCTGCCAGGGGTGGGTGAAACTGGAAGGCGCCTCTCCTCCAATCAGCTCTGATCCTGCAGGCTACACAGTGTAAACGGGACCAGCCCTACCTCTTCCCCCTCCCCGTGTGTGGCGGACAGGATTGCTAGCAACAACCTGATTCTAAATAAAATATTTTAAAAATTGGTAAATCTTTACACTGTCATGTTTTCTCTTTCAGATAATATTTGCACTGCATACAAACGATACTCCACCAAAGTACATATACACTGACGAGGCGAGATTCAATTTGACTAGGAGGAGGTGACCAGGGCCAGTGTGATTGGCTATTAAGAAACAGTGGATGTCCCAGGCCAGTGTGGGGTAAACGCCGCAATGTGTGCAGCCATCTGCCATCAAGGGCGTCCCCCATCACATCACTGCAGCCCATCTTCTTGTTTTCCAGGACCCAATCAACCGCCATCTTTTCCCAGTCCTGAGCAGGCCGTGCATGCTGTCGTTGGGGACAATGTCAGTTTACCCCTTGCTGTACTCATGCTAGATTGGTTCGTCCATGGTTTTTCTGCCGTTTTTTTCTCCCCTCCCTTCCTCAGTCTGATCAAGGGATTTTTCTCAGCTTTGCGTTGGAAGATTTACGACCGCCGTTCTCCTTTCTTCAGGCAATGGAGGAGGCCCGTGATGAAAAAGGGGCTGGTGCCGGCCAGGGGTGGATCCGCCACGCCAGACGATTTCCCCCTCCACTGCTTGGCCCGGGACGAAATCGCTCGCGATGTTGATGAAAATTCCCGGCCAGTCAGAAACCAGAGACAAGACCGGTTTTCTGAGGTGTGATCCTCGTATTTGACTTATTTGAGTTCCAGTTTTCTGATTGCTGGAGGGTATTCATACCTATACACATTACAGGCATTGTATACAATGCACAAACCATGTTTGTGTACGGCTATATTATATATCTGAAGGAAATATCCTATTCTTTCAACAATGCAAATATATTTTCCTGATGTGAGCGCAGTTTTATTTGCGTATTCATTCTGTGGTTTTGGGTATAAAAAAGTTTTCCAGACATATGTACCATTGGGGCAAAACCTCAGTGTTTTGGTGGTGGTGTTTTATATTTATCAGGGCAGTGTGAAGTGTGGGTATGAGCTATTAATATAATAACATGCATGTATTCATTTAATGCATTTGTTTGATTTTGAGGGCGGTTGCCACTTTTTATTTCAACCGATGAAGCCCCATTGTGGGAATGAAAGAAGGGAAAACCCAGAAATGTTTTTATTTAATTGTGTTTTCATGATCTCAGGCATTCTGGAAATTCAGTCTCAAATGGTCTGTAATGGAGAGACACAAATTATTTCAAATTACAAATTACAATCCTACTCCTCAATTAATCAAAATTAAATGTTTTTAGATTGGAAGAGAATCTTTTCATCAATTTATAGCTGTCAATATTGCATACAATCCGTTTAAACGTACAGCGAACACATCTTGTATTTGTTACATGCTGTCGAGTACAACTGTGGGGGACGCACCCACAGCCAGGGGCGTACTGACACACCAGAGTTCTTTCATTTGAAAATCTGGATTAAATTTTGTTTCCTATTATTAAATTGAAGAGCGAGGTGGGGATTGTGTGGCAGCGTGATTAGTTTTCTCTGATTCGGTCGCCCGTGCACTGCAGGTCCGTACCGTGAAAGGAAGTTTTTTTTATTTATCCATGCATAAGTCATATCATTGCTAGGGTTACTGTCATGAAGCCAGGTCTCTCCCTTGGCCTTAAAAACGTATGGCCGATCACTCAGTCCTATATTTAGCACTTTTCAATAAGGGTTTTGTCTCTTCTATTTCACCACTACAATGTTGTAAACACTTAGAACTTATAAGTTAGTTTAAGTAAGTAATTTTTCAAGAGAATAGAGAAAAACTATAAACTCAATAAACAATAAACTCTTTTTGGGTATAGCAGACTTAGGTTTGCAAGATGAGGCGATTGTCAGTGGGTGTGGCCCCACAGGCTGGGCTGGCCTGGGTTTGTACATGGGCTACATGCCACAACCTATTAATACTATTTGTTTTTAATAAATATCCATTTGATTTCACTCTCCATGTGAAGTGTCACAAAAACATACTGTAGCGTCCCTTTCATCGTCTTGTTGACAATAAACAAATGATGTCACACAGGGCACTTCACAAAACACGTAAATGACAAGTAACTGCAAAATGAAATAGTCACATTGCTACTGAAAGATTCGGTGCCTAAAATTTGCTGAAAAAAACTGAAATAAGGAACAAAATACATGGAAAACATGGAAATGTATGAATAGAGAGTGACAGAATGACAATTTAAAAAATTGTATTTAACTGCTGTATTTCACTAACATCAAATGCTACTATTAGATGACACCAATTAAACAGACACCAATTAAATAAAACCAATGAAATACCACAAATTAACTCGTAATAGTAGGACAGCTCTAGCCCATTCCAAAATAAACTAATCCAAATCTTTTTTTTCTCCAGGTACCCTTTTAAAAACTATCAGCATTGACAATGGTCATTAATCAACACAGCCATAAAGTATACAGTGTGTGGTATATACACTGGAGCTGTGCGTTTCGGGACATGCGAGCCGTTGAGATATGTAAAATGATTGGTGAGTCGGCGTCTGTAGAGCCAATCACTTGATGACATGTGTGGACAACAAGGGGAAGATTTGGCTTTCGTAGCCAGATCACCATTCCTTTTTATTGTCATAATTTAAAAAAAAAATTATTTATCATGCCATTGAAATCCACACAATCATATCAACAAATCAAAGACACTCACTCCAATACCCTCCTGGTAGCAACCCGCCTCCCCCCGTTCTCCCACCAGAGATGGATCTCCGAAAACTATATAAATAAATAATGTAACTGTTTCTGTTTACCCCACTAGAGGGCAATACAGAAAAAAGAAGCATGTGGACAGAAGTAACTCATTTGCTGATTTATAGGCATAGTTCATTAGCAGGCTCAGAGCTCAAACGACCACCAAGACACATGATAATAGAGACTGTGGTGTGTGTGCCAGAGATCCCACACAGAGATGAGATACTCATGGGCTCTGTCTATATAAAGAGTGCAATATTAGTTTTACCCTGCTGATATGGGAAATCATTTTTTTTTTCCAATTTGAGCTCAAGTCCTAAGCGTGGGTCTCAAAGCAGTGCCTGCATTGTTGCCACTGAGCGTGCTCTACCTTCAGTCACACTCAGTAAAAAAGCCTCCGCAGATAACTTACTTTATCTGCGCAGATAGACTCCCCATGCATGCTTGTCAACCACCCATGCCCTGTTTACACGCCTCAGGTCCAAGATAGGCTTTAAAATCCTTACCTCCACTGGCTCTTACTTGTCTACAAAGTGGCTCAAACAAAACTAAGCACATATAAATGGAATGGAGTGCTAGCACTGTCTAGGCCAGGGTGTAATATGCTCAGACAGACAGAATTATATGCATGTATGTATCTAGTTTTATTTCAATGTTTTGCGCTTATATTTGTCCCAATAATTTCAATACACACAGTCCTGCTTTTTTCAGACATTTTTCAGGCATTTTTTGCTGGCTGCTGTGTTTGCAGAGTTTTTCCTCTCCCAGTGCGCAATGTGTGTTTTAGCCCTCCGCGGTGCTCTCCTCTCATCTGCAACGCTAAATAAACCACGGTCAGTGAACCGCAGGAGGCTCGGGTTGAGAGCTGACTGCGATGCGTGTCCACTCAGTTCAGCTCAGGATGGATGGATCTCGGCACTCAACAGATCTCCACGGCTAACGGCCTGGGTGTGCAGGAAGACGGCGGGGAGACAAGCCCATCGTCAGAGACTCACAGCGGATTCTGAAAAGACCTGTTTACGTCCGTCGTCGTGTAGCAGTTTGGCTTGAGACCGGCAGCTGTCAGCGTCTACTTTTAATGCGCTGGTGTAAATGCACCCTCCATCCATTCTCCGCCACGCCGACCGCTCTGCACAATCAACTAACTGTCTATGAACCCCCCTCCGCTCCACTACCACCACCACTCGCAAAAAACAGGCACAAAATGCAGACGCACACACTCCGGCTCGCGAAGGGTAGGCACGCGCGACATGTCTCAGCAACACAAACACAGCTCCCGCCAGGACAATAAATAAACAGGGGAACGAGACGAGCGTAAAGCACGTTTTCTTTTCTGGGAAGTACAGTAGATCACAGTGTAAACCCCTACACATGTTCAGGATCAGAGCAAGGGGTAGAAAATTACCTACGCTCCTTTTCCTGGAACCCCGCTTATAAAGCACTGGCTGTTTCATGTTTTCCTCCTGTTATAGTTTTGGGAGGGGGTCGGGGGGGTGGCCGGGATCAGAGAGCTTCACGGACAGGCACTGTTGACAGCCCTTCTGCTCTCAGTCATGCATGAGAAAAATTCAGCTGAGAGTGAGGGAGGGAGGGCTGAAGAGGACAAAAAATCCCCCAAGTGAGTGATGCGGACCAGCGGTGACGAGGCTGAACTCCTCCGAGTCGGATGTGGGGGGGGGGGGAAGGGGGCTGGTTTGGGTCACGGCTTCACGTTACGGGATAAGGTGGAACAGCGCAGCAATCTCACTTTATTTACTTTATCGCGCTGTAATTGATCGCAGAAATCTGAGCGTCTCTACCAGTAAGGCCCTATCAGTCACGGCATCGGTGCTAACCAGTTTTCTCTCTCGCTTCCAACCCTGGTGCGGGCTTTCTGATTGGGGGACGGGGCTCGGGTTGTAAAAACAGCAGCAGGATGCCCTCCCCCCACCACCACCTGCTGTCCCACCTGAAGAATGAGACGAGCGACGACCTGGCTACACAAACAGGCTTTGGCCCACACAGCTAATGAACCTCTTAAACCATACGACATTCATGGTCTCACTCACAGGCTAACTCGTGGGCCTACGTGGAAACACAGGCAAACTTACGCACGGACACAGGAACTGCAGCAGTCCACACAAAGTGTCTCCCCAGAGAAGGTGAAACGGCTAGATGAACGCGGATAAACAGAGTTAAGGTTTCCTTTTTCTACACAAAGACAGAAAGACCTGCAGTCCGCACACAGCTGCCAGAAAACAAGACACCCTTTGTTACCTCGGACGGGCCACCAAATTCCCTCTTTGCTTCCCTCTAGAACCTTTGTAAGGATCGGCTTATAGAAGAGAGGAGAAAACAATGTCTTAACATGATTCAATGTTACCGTAAAGTAAAGTAGCGTACCAGTTTTTGTTCCCTTACATATTAAAAAAACAAAACATCAACCATAAACCAATTTCTCTTTCTGTAAGGGAGGAAGCTAAATAAACCAATAGTAGACTTACATTTGGTCACATGACTAGGATTTTCTTTCTTCAACTTTTTTCAAAACAAGATGCAGCACATGTGCGGCCGCCATTAGAGTGCTAGTAAAATTGTTCTAAAATAACAGCTTTTACTTCAACAAAACTCTCAGGTTAGTTGAGAAATATTTTTCATTCTTTTCAAAAATATCTATAATAATAAATTAATAAAATAGGCACGTTGCCTTAAAAGTAACATTGAACAGTGTAACAACAAAAGTAACTAGTCATCATCAAACTGTAATATGAATTACATGAATGTCCTACCTTACGCTTTATTATAATGTAATATTACATCAATGCTTTTCAGCATTACATTTTTGCATCAACCATGCTGTGTCAAATAGATCAGCTTTACAATGCAGTTTTATACTCTCTTTTTCCTATGTCATCAGCAGTGGATGAGTAGACGTCCGTGTAGACAGCAGTCCGTGTAGACGAGAACATTGTGCCAGGAAGAAGTGCAATGAAACAGTGAAACCCAAACAGCAATGTGTCCGACAGCAATGGGGTTGTGTGCCACCTGTCGATGGCTTGAGGTAGAAACCCAGGCTGCCAAGTGGTCATTGAAGTGCAATGAGTCAAGTGTGGTGTTTCCCTTTGTTTCACTGCTGAGAAGTGCTGACAGAAACCATGTGTGTGGGATCACTGGAAAAAAAAGTGGTTTAGTTTGTTTTTAACTGAATTTTAACTCTAAAGGATGTTGCATTATGATTAAAAAAAATTTAAAGTCAAAATGATAATTTGGTTCCAAGATGAAAATGTGACGTCATGCTTGGAATTAAAATTGAAAGTTCGATTTCCAAAAAAACTGTATAACAAACCCCAAAACTTTTGGAGGGAGAATTTAAGCTTCGGCAAAGCTGAGCTGAACCATTTTAGTTCTAAAAACATTTTGTTCAACAATATTTTCACAATGTGGGCAATAGAGACAACCAAAAAATATGCCTCTCCTTTCCCTAATAAGATCATTTCAAAGACTTGAATCAATGGTGTGGCACGCAGGGGCGTGCCCGGTTTGAGAGCGGCCAGAGAAATGGCGAAAGGGCTTGAATTTACTTATTTTCTTTGGCATTTGAACAGAAATCCAACAATCACCACCAAGGGACAGTCAGGGCACATCTCCAGGGCTTGAGGGCGTGGCTCCTGGCAGTGTGCTCCAAATGGCCTTTAACTTTGTCGGCCAGTCAGTCCCGTTCGCATGCAGAAACCACCCATGAAAAAAGATGCAGTTCAGAAACCGGGACCATGCGAAAAAAACAGACAGATTTTTTTCTTTTCCACAACAATGCACTGAAGCTAAAGCTCTGGGCTTATCGCTCTCAGTCTTCCGCTAGTCTTCCAGCCAGGTAGAGCGCGATCTTCCAAAAGATGGCCTTCAAGCATCGGGAAGCCAAGCTGGAAATTTAGATAAAGGTGTGTTGGAGAAATCCTTGCGCAGGACTTGATTGCTCCTGCACAGGAAAAGGACTATTTACATGAACAGGCACTGACAGACACTGCCAGGCGGTGCCTCCGCACAGCAACATGACCAGAGAGATAAAAGGAGAGATTGTGTGCACTCTGATCATCGCCTTTCAAGTCCAAAACGAGTACCAGTTTTATTCTACCGTGTTACCCCAAATTCCCAGATGATGTCTGCAGACTTAATAAAAAGACTAGAAACGTACAGGATATTACTATAAAACTTATGAAGCTATGAAATAGGGTCTGTGAAGTTGTTTTCCCATCAGCTATAAACTTTCAAACTTCCTGCTCCTCTGTCTCCTTTAGAGGGACAGGGGACAAGGGGGTCATCTGAGTCTATACTCCGAACACTATTCCTACACTAGTGCTCAATTTAACTGTTTGTTGCCTATATTCAGAACATTGAAATAT
>JAOYSI010003302.1:0-12042 GCA_025775065.1 Hiodon alosoides
GTGTGTGTGTGTTTGTGTGTGTGTGTGTGTGTGTGTGTGTGTGTGTGTGTGTGTGTGTGTGTGTGTGTGTGTGTGAGGGGGTCCTTTTCATATATCACACTGATTTAACAGCATGGACAGAGGGAGGTAATTAACAGGATTAACCTTCAGTCCATCATTCTCCCCTCTCCACGCTACCAGTCGAACATTTTAAACAGAAACAGCAGCAATCTCTCTGTACCTGAGTGCTAGAAATCCACCACTGCACTCATATTTGAGGCAAAAGAGTGATTTCACAGGATACATTCAACAAAAAACAGGACAGAAATTCTAACCCTGATGGTAAACCCCTCTGCAAATTCAACATGAAAGTATACTATTTCTTTGCAGAGTAATTCTCCCAAATTTAGATAATCCTGATTACCAAACAGAGAAACAATTTGGAGTCTTTAGTATGAGTAAGAGTACAGTTAAAATTTCAACCTTTCAATGTGGCAAAGGCGCCAATGTCAAGAATCGTGATTATAACTATAATATCCTGGTGAGGGCCGCAGATAACCGTGTGTAATATGTCATACATGTGGGCACCACTTGTTCACCAAGGCCCCCAGCAGACTCCCTGTGTGAGCAGTTGGAAGGCTAATGATTAAACCCCATTCAACCAGCACTACAGACGCAGGCAGTATTTTGCATCCAGCAGGCCTTACTGCTGTCTCACTGTGGACATGAGAAAACCTGGTCAGAGATTCAAAGATGTTAAACACAACCAAGGGGTATGATGACAGTTATGAAACCACATAAAAACCTACCTCTTACTCCATCTGGGTACTTACTTACTGGCTTAGTGACATTTACATTATGAGTTTCCTGTGGTTAGCTAACTAATTCCTTATTTGTGGGGGGATATTTTCATGGATAAATATATATTCAGCATCTGTTTTTCTAAAGGATTAAGTGTCAAAATAAGTAAAATCCTAAATTAGCAGCTCAATTAATCATAAACCATTCTGTTAGAAAAAAGCAGCATGCATAGTCTGTTCCCAGGGTCAGGGCTGAAAAACAACAAGCATCAGTTTTATTGATGTGCAAAGAGTAATGGTGTCAGGGAGTGATCTGAGAAAGCCCTTGTGGGATTTTAACTTGACAGGAGGAGAGACTCCAGATAACAATGAAACACTTTCATTGGTGCAAAGTTGTTTATTTTTACACTGCCTTTATGGAACATTACCATAAGTATCACAAGTACTTTGACTGTCAGCAGATAAACCAGGGCTTTGTTTGTGTTTTTTTTTCATATAATTTAAAACTGGCAGGTTTTTAAAATATTTTCACCCAGTTTGGAATCCCCAATTTGTTGTTGTGTCTCCGCTCCTAGCCACAATCGTCGCTACCACGTACAGGGTTAACGCAGAAGTGAGTCTGTCTTCCTCTAACCCAGCTGCTGCAAGCAACCTATCGTTTATCACACAGCAGGGCAACAAGCCCATCGCGGTCGCTACAGACTCCATCCCTTTCTAAACCAGACAGCACTCTGCATATAATGCACTACTGCTCATAGACTCCTGGTCACAAACAGCACGTAACACAAGCGCGTAACACAAGCGCGTAACACAAGCGCGTAACACAAGCGCGTAACACAAGCGCGTAACACAAGCACGGAGCACAACCACGTAACACAAGCACGTAACACAAGCACGTAACACAAGCACGTTTCCAGATTGAAACTTGCATCTCCAAATCATATGACTCCGTCTGGACTTGGGCCAATGGCTGAAAGTTAAAAATAAGTGCGAGAAGGGAAAATATTAACTAGCAGTATATGCTAAGTCACTGTTTCCAAGTGAATGGGGTTCATGATGAAACAAGCTGAAACAAAACCACTAGATACATAACTAGGGGTCAAGCAAAAAAATGTCCTCCGGACCGCATGGAATTCATGCATTCCTGTTATTCCCGATGACACGCAGCCCTGCCAACACAGCATTCCACAGACAGCAGAGCTGTGATGCCACAAGGAGTCAGAGCACAGAGCTCTCCTCTTACCCCTCGCACACCTGGACTCGCTGCCTTGTTGCCTTCACTCATCACCAATCACTCATCACTCATCACCCATCAGCCATCAGCAATGCTTCAGCTGTATCCCTCGGCTGTTAAATTAAATACCGCAGAGTTGATCAAATCTGCTGCCCCTCCAAGACATTTTCTTTTAACACTTATGTGCTTTGCATCACCACTTTGGTCATAGCTTATGTAACTATCAATTAGATAGGTCTGTATGTAGCTTTTTTGACCAGTCTACCCCTCTGTCAGCCTGACATCACTTTGTATATGACAATATTCCAGCATGTTTAGTAAGCCATCAGTGTACAGGTAATGTGTAATAGTTTAAATCCATGTGTAGAGTACCAAGAGGAGCATTGTTGACAGAATAATGATTTCTGTGTAAGATCTCCAACCAGGAGAAAACTAACAGCACCAGGATAACAAGATTTAACACATAAATGAAAATGCATAGATACAGAACTGCTAGTTCAGTGAATAACCCATTGATAAGGGACCCAGAGAGCTTCCTCACCACGTTGTAGAGAGGAGTAGTGTTGACCAGCAGCTGGATCAAGATCATGCTCAGCTCCAGGAGGTCACTCGCCACCACCGCCACGCCGGCTCGGGCCTGTCCCGGCAGAGTCAGAGCCAGGCGGACGGGACGCAGCTCCACAAATACACGGGCCAGCACAGAGAGCTGAGCTTTCAGTAGACACTTCAGTTCCTCCAGGCGGTACACCCCTGACATGAAGAAGTTCTGGGACGCCATGACGAGGGCATTCACCAGTTGTGTTAGACCCACCTATCGGGAGAGGCGAAAGGCAGAGTGTTTAGAGCGAGAATAGGCCTTGTCTTGTGTCCAGAAAACTATTCTCAACACTGATAACTCTGATCCCTAGCATCAGTATTACCCTGAAGACTCATTTCATATTTTTGAATTGCCATGATTTAATCAAAGAGAAAGATTAACATTTTTAAAGCTAGAGAAATTTCAGCTGTGGTATACCCTAACTGCACTACATAATTAAGTTGATATGAAACTGGCCTGCAGACTGGTCTTGTTGGAAGCTCCGCTGTCCCTGACAAACCCCATCTATCCCTCCCCATTCTCTTTCTTTCCTGGTCCAAACAAGAAGAAAAAAAAGCAGCAGAGTGCTCTAACCCTAACCCTAACAAGTCTCATTCCTTTTGCCCTGCTGTAAGACACCATGTTTTTGTGTTTCTCCCGACTGCACAGTCAGAAGGAAGCAACTCAAACAGCCACAAAAAATGTACAGCCATTACACTCATTAAACTCGTCCAAAGCATAACTGCTCTCTCAATCCCAGCGGCAGATAGCACTCTAACAACACCCTAATTTGCCGATTAGACCACAGCTTTTTTTAGGTTGCCACGTTAAATGACAGCCAGGGACGAGGGGGACTGGCTAAAATGGCAGATTCACCATCAGTGAAGTAAATCTGTGTCATGGTGAGAGGCCAAGTGGCTGACAGACCTACTTCTGCTGTTTCAATGTCGGTCTATTAAACTGACAGCTCAAAATATTTAAAGCTGGGAAGTCTCGTTGGACAGCAGGGAAAGGTTGGTGGGGAGGAGCTTAAAAACACCAGTGAATGCTTCTACGTGGGCAGTTTCAAAGGCTGGACTGTAGGAGAAGTTGCCATGTGTCTTAACCTAGATTTTACTACGGGGTCTTGGCTAGATATTTATCTCTATTTTTAATGCCCTTAACAACAGGTAAGTTGTTAAAGAGGACAGCGGGTTGAACAACATTATCCAATCACCCATTTCATGTCCATTCAATAAAGCCACTCCACCTGCTATTGAGCAATGTTAGCATGTGTGAATGTGATTTTCCTATGAATAGCTATGTGAACTGGTACAAAGGATTTGTATATTTTTCTTCTCAGTCTCTATTAGTACTTTATAAGATGAAATATCAAAGGTTGAAACCCACATTTTTTATGATGAAGCTTATAGGCTGCATATATCCTTTAGAGGACATAAAAGTTTAATTTTCTACCTTAATTAAAGCTATTAACTAAAAAGCAAATTGACTAGCAAACTGACAGCTGAAAACCGTTCTTGCCATTTGCAACATATAGGTCGGTTGGCAGGAAAAATCCATTCCCAAACACAAACACGTGAGACCAAGATTGCAGTGGGAACGGCGTTGAGTTCCAGCCAGTTTGGCAGGCGAAAAAACACATGCGGCACTCCGGGACCTCTCCAGGCTCCTTATGTTGTTTGTCCCTCCCTCCTATTCTGGTGTGAATATAACTAGGTCGGCCCTATGGCGTGTGTGAGAACATGCCATGTGAATACCACGGAGGCTCCATGGGGGCAGGCATTGTCCGAAAGGGAAGGGTACTCTCGGGGAAACGAACAGCGGGTGGGACTGCCCTCAACACGGCGGGCGTGTCTTAACAAACAGCTCATGCGAACGTGACGCTCTCGTGCACGTTTCTCCGGGTTAATCCCGCCGGAGTTCTAACGAGAGGCGTTGACCTGGGCCGAGTTATTCAGCTCCCGGCCTCTGTTTGCTCTCTCACACTGGACAACAGCCACGGTATTTTTTTACCATGGACATTTTTACCCAATTACTCACATGCCAACTGCTCAGAAGCTGCAGCCACAGCCTATCACATCATGACCGATCGAGTCACCCGTCTCTAACACAGACTGGCAGGATCCTACCTCACAACTCCTAGCCGCAACCAGCGGGACTTCCCAGCTGCATTGTCTGTAATTGTCAGTTAATATTTCATACTTTTTGATTGCATACTGTTAAACATAACACAATGAAGGAAACCAATGAAAAACGGATCTAACGTACAGCTTTTTCGAAATGCATATTTCCCAGAGAGGAAATTAAAATAATTTCTTATTTCTCAAACATTTATTGCTTTAAAAATGGGAATTTAGTGTAGTGTAAAGAAGTATAAAGTGTACTGTGTTTCACAGCAGGTCCTCCAAATTTACGCAGACCGCAGTGTGGTACACGGCTTCACGAAGACGTGGCCCTAGCTAAGTGGTAAAAAGGGAGAAGACTTCACTTAAAAATGAGCCAACATAAAGTGATTTCCTCTCTCAGGCAGGAAACCGCCAGTTCTCCCAGAGTAATCACATCTCCTCTGTCGTAACACTGACTAACAGTGCGACTTCACTCCCAATTACTTATATCCTCAGTCTGTAAAAGTGCAATCAATAGGCACTTGGGAATGCATCACATGTTACAAAACCGCCTTTCACACTCGCTATTCATCACTTCATGGTTGGTACACAAGATTATAAATGTTTTGGAATGGATATGTATTCAAATAGCCTGTACCACATTATTTTAATAATAAGGACCAAAATATTTGAACTGTCCTGCTATTTTTGTCCTGCAACGAGAGACAGTTTAAATACAGAGGTGGCCTGGTCAAATGGAACCCTAGCCTGCCCCCTGTGTGTGACCTTCAAGCAGCTTCCATAATCAGTTTGCAAGAACAGAAAATGCGTGTCAGAATGAGCCGGGGAGATTGTCCATTGTCGCGCGTGGTGGCTCAGAAGCCTATTACAGAACAACGGTGGCCTCTCCTTGATCTCGGTGGAAGGGCCAGGAGAGTTCACCAGAACAGGGACAGTGTGAGTCACATCGACCGCAGTGTCCCCCATGCAGCTCTGCATAGTCTCAGTCTAATCATCTAACCTTTCCCAGAGAGTCGTTCCAAATACACACCAAGCAGCGTATCAAGTTTAAGTATGGAACAATCAGCAGGAGCGGCGTGGTGCTGCAGAGAGGACTACAAATTGATTAACATTCCATAAATAAAATGGATAGGCCAATAAGGCTACACTGGGGTGTCCCACAGCCAGAAAAACCGTTGGTAGGGCAAAGCCCATAAACATAAGGTTCACAAAAAATAAACTTCTGCAGGAACAGGGAACTGACTGTGCCTACCATTTCTTTATCAGTGTTGTCATCTGTCTTGCTCCAAATTTCCGTTACAAAGACAAAATGCAGAACAATGACGGCCCACTGCCACAGTCCGCGTGGTGAATGTCTAATCTCATAACCGTTTGAGTGCATCTCCTGATTGCATTTTTAATACCAGTCCTCTGGCACCCTATCAAAGCAAAACACCACAAACAAACTGTCTTGCGTTTGACATGTGACTGAGAATATGGGGAGGGTAGGGTATTCAAAAAGACTAACCATTGACATCATTCATACATTTGGGTTAAGTGATGGTTTGGTGCCCAAAGTCCATCTGCACCTATCTTTGAAATACAGGGTTCATGAGTTTTGAAGAACTTGCTGGTTATCTTACGGGACAAAAGTTCATTTGTAAATAAGTTCAGTTAATTTGTCTTGGACTATCAGCTACTACTACACTGGCTTGGTAACTCTCAGAACAACACAGATGGTCACTTGGAGATGTAAACTCCTTAAACACATATGATACCCTTTTTGGCCTTTGTATGATAAGAACAAAGCAAACGGAACAAAAGCCTGACATAGAACATCCCGATCCAACCAATTCCTGTGGCAGTCCCCCCCCCGTTTCTTTCATCACTGGCAATTTATCTAACCTGCAAGGAGAAATGAACAGCAAAAATGTGGCGGAGAACAAGCAAGGCTCTCCGGCAGGGTGAGTGGCGGCAACAGACTCCATCACAGAACAATACCAGTCTCTCCTCGACCTCAGGACAGCTACACAGCTTGAGGAGTGCTTCACAAAAAGGACTGTACTGGTCATGTAGAACCTGCATCTTTTTCAGGGAGGTAGCCTAATTTATGTTTTGCCTAATTGTCCTGTCATTTGGTACAGGAAATGGTAAAGGGTTTGGTCGAAAGTAGAAAATCATATTTATTTGAATAAATAGGTTGGCGGCACTTCTGGTTACTAAGAGGCCGTTAGCGTTCTACATTCCAGAAAGCAATGACAAACATCCAACTGTCTGTTTTCAGTCAGTTTAATAGTGGCATTGCTCACCACCCAGCCAATAATATCCTTTAATATTTCCCTTCCTCCAAGTTATGCTCACAACCTAAACAGGCTCTCATTAGCCTTTTTACTGCAATCCCTTCCACCCCACTTACTGTCCATCCACATATAGAAGAAATATAATATAAAACCAGATGAACTTGTGATGTTAACAACTGACAGACGCCACAAAGTGGGCACCTGGAGACTCAAATTCAACAACCTGTTTCATCAACTGGGGCTTACCACCGAAATTCAGAGCACATCTGTACAGCCTATTGTTAATGGTAATTCCATTGCCTTAAAATGCATGTACGCACTTGATTTCATCTTGTCATGACCACATGCTGTGTCTGCGGGGGAAATATGAGTTCCTGGGCACGATTTTCTCCATCCTGACTATCTCTCTCCATCTCTCCCACCCACCGCTTTTCCTTTACATCTCTGTGCCTCCTTAGTACAGGAGTGCCAAGCCTCACGTAGGCACTAGTCCCGAGGGGCGCGTTCTCCAATCGCCACTGCCCTATCAGTCTAGACAATCACGCTTTCTTTGTCCTTTCAGAAGACAGACTATGTGCAGATGTTTGGGGAAGAAAAACATTCCTGGTTTTCTTTGGGTCAGCTCTCTTCTAAATTGTCAGTTGAATATAACAAAAATACACAACATAAAGCTGCTTTAGGCCTGATGCCAACGTCAGTCTATCAGGACATTAGAAGAAAAGATTTTCTTTACTATTTCCACGGTTTCCGACCCCAAAAGTGGAAATATATAACTGGGTTCCCGAGACTAGCTATTAGATTCCATACATTACACGCACATAAAAAAATAAAATAAAAATTTTTTTTGGGTGTGCTGACACATACACAGTACATATGCATATGTGTTCACGCAATTATATTAAATATATATTAAATTTAGGGTGAGAAGATGCCTCTGATGCCTGGGTTTGCCCACAGTAAGAAAAACACGGGTCTCCCTTCCTTCATTCTCAGGGTCCCTGGGGATTGCGGTTTGGAACACTAGATTACCCGCTGTTGTTCTCTAAAAGGATGAGATCCTGCATCTTCTCATGTAGGCAGGAAGTTTGTCTGAGTGCCCAAGGCATGGCGGAGGGCACGTAGCACCACTATTTTTACTCCAGATCAAATAAAGGAGAACAAAAAAATAAAGGGGCAGAGTTTGTTTTGCCGATTTGCGAGGCTCCTGTGTTCAGTGGAGGGACTGACCGATGTTCATGGCTGAACTATGACAGTATGCAGTTTATTATTTCGGGCAACTGGTCAATGCCTTTTTATTTAATGTACTTTATTTTAGCAATAAAAATAACTTAATATTCCATGGAAAACATTCTGGAAGGTCGGATGGAAAAACGCCAATTAATTTGCAGCCACTTTATTGACAGTGTACTTATGGTCTAAAGAGAAACAGAAACAAAAGATTACAGTACATGGACCTTTATTGGCATTCCAGCAATAATTCTTAATAAAGTATATCACCAGCTGATTCTTTTAGCCGCTATGTTAAAACAATGCCCATCTTCACATTCCAAATCGTCTACCAGCCAGATTGTAATAGGATGAGACAGCAGACGGATGCTAAAGCACACATGAGGGTATAAGCCAGGGATTTCTCCTTCTAAGGGAAATCTGGAGCCTGGCAGGACCTCCTGCAAAAAGCCAGAACAGAGGGTACAGACACCTTGAGCCACAAACTAGCTGCTGTCTTTCTGTAATGACAGCGCCTAGGGGAGCCTGCTAGCAGAGAGGTCCGGCACGAGCTGCAGAAAGACAGAATCTGCAGCCACCGTTGGGTCTAGGTTTAGTTTAGGTTTGGTTTAGGTTCAGTTTAGCTTCGTTTTTTTAAAGTTCAGTTTAGGTTCAGTTTAGGTTCAGTTTCAGTTCGGTTTATATTTGGTTTGGTTTGGTTAAGGTTCGGTTTGGGTTGGGCTGGGTTCAGGTTGGTTTAGGTTAATCTTAGGTTCGGTTTGGGGTGAGACACCTTAGAATCCAGGGAAGATCCCAGGCCAAACTCAGACACTGAGAGGGGAACTAGTTTTTGTGTTTCACTATGAGTTTCTTGAAGGTTTTTTTTGTCTATTCACATTCTCAAAATGCCATTCCAGTATTTTAAGGTTACAGTATGTAGTATGTATATATACAGAATGTAGAATGGATATATACAGTATGTACAGTACTGTGCAAAAGCCATCATAGCTTTTCTACATAAATGTAAATTTTGGTGTTTATTTTTTGTCTTCTGCATTAGTGTGTCAGTAGAAAAAAGCTATTTTTAGATTTTAAACATTCATTTTCCGAAAGAAGAACAAGGAGTTCTGCAACAGATGGTACGGCCTCCACAGAGCCCTGATCTCAACATCATCGAGGCTGTCTGGGATTACCTGGACAGACGCAAGCAAAACAGCCAAATTCTGTAGAATAATTTGGGAAAGTTCTCCAAGATGCTTGGAAAAATCTTTCTGCCAATTGTCTTATAAAACAGAAAAACAGTGTAACTAAGAGAACTGATGCACTTTCATTTGATTTTCACTTTGATTTAATTTTATTATTTTTTTCTAGTGTATAATTTTTTTAAAACTTTTAATTTGAATATTTTGAAAGCTTTACAGATTTTTTTTAAACCTGTGCCAAAGACTTTTACACAGTGCTGTATTTAGTCGTACTCCAAATCAGCTCCTGATTATATGATTAGTCTTGAATAATCGCTGCACATATCCAGGTATTCCAGGTGTAAATCCAAGATGTAAATCCTGAACACTCCAGGCCTGTGAGACTGGCGCTCCGCACCCCCTAACTCAAAGCTGGACTCACAAAGCAGTCTGTCAGATTTAGCAAAATTACAATAGCATTCTAAAACTGCATTGTCAAAACCAAAGGTAGCGATTATATATCGCTTTTCAGCTGTCATTGGGTTGTCATTCTCCCTTGCAGTAATTGATGGTTGGCACTCCCCAAACTAACAGGTCTAACAGTCACTGTGGTCACACTTATCTCAAGCAAGTACATTGAGATGCTCAGAGTGAAAGGAGCCCTGTGTTAAACTCTCTTTCCCAATCCTGAGCCTGTTTACAAAAGCAGATTAGAAGCATACTTGTCGGGCCCACACAAGAAGCCCTATAATAGAGCTTTATGGCTGATCACCTGGACGACCAACAGGAGGGTTCTGTTCTGGGAGTGGGAGGTCACTGGATATGACCTATACATCCTTTTACATCTCCTTGTGTGTTTGACTTGTGGCATGATTAGGTTTCAAAAGAGAAAGTTACAGGTTATGACCTAGGAGTTTTTATACTCACAAATTGTGGTTTTCCATTACCCGACAAACACATTGGCTCTTGTTTTTAATTAAAATGAAAGGATGTTATTTTAATCAGAAAAGTAATTCTCCTGTTAAAATGTATCATGAATAATGCAACCACCACAGCTGTACTTCCAGTATCCTGTGTGACAAGTCTGTAATTAAAATATATACTCAGGGTAAACTATTGATTAGTTTCATTTTCAAAGGTAAATCTACTAATCATATAATTGTTGCTTTTTACTGTCAGACATCCAATATTCTAAGCTGCTAGAGATGATCAAGACTTTTACAAATGAGCTTTAGTATCATGTGTAAAACAAATCAATTTTCTTCAGTAAAAAACCCAATTTCAGCTTAACCTAAAGAACACTTCTGCTGACCCATTATCTCAATATGCCAGCAAACTTCCCTGTTTAGAAAGAAATATCAATCATTTTCATTATGTCATTAATGAGAAATCATTTTTCATTATGTCTTGGCAAGTTTTTGCTCATACTATCTGAAAGGTTAGGGTTAGGGGTCAGGGTTAGGGTTAGGGGCAAAGGCGTAAAGTGTATTGATGCAGCGTAATACTGATTACCGACCGAAGACTGAGAATATTTTATATTTTAAATTTGACCTAGTTGTGACATACCTGAGAAAAATAATACTATAATAAGACCTGTCACTCTTGTATCAGTGACTCTATTTCCCACACATGGCCCTGTAACCCATACCTCTGGTTCACAACGCTTTTTAAATAAAGCCTCCTCTATTTCTACCATTAAGCGAACTCTAGACTAGGCTAATGGGCTGGAACCTTTTTCTCTGCCCACGTCTTAAAAGGTGGGAACCACGTTTCACTGTTTGAAACCAACAGATAAACACAGACGCACGACTTGAATCCACAGTGCCAAAAGGCTCCTGGTTTTCACTTCAGTGGGTCAGGCATTCTTGGACCTGCTCATCAAACAAACAAACAAAAAAGGGTCCCAAACGCTAGCAAGGCCTTCTCTCCATACGTTAAACTGAAGGTGAGGGGTAAATGGTTGTTTTTCTTTGGACGGTCACCCTTTTAGTTCAGATGTTATTTATGTTCAGACGTCACCCCACAGTATCAGATATCTAGCCACCGCCGATTCTAGCTCTGGAAGATGAAACAGCATGCAGAGGTTTGGTAAGAAGAAAGGGCGTGCTGAAAGAGAGCAGTGAGGGCGGTCCCCTCACCATTTCAGCCAGGTCCCCGAGTGTGCGCAGGGCACGGTGAAGGCCATCTCTCAGCTGCAGGACCCAGTAGTGGAGCAGCAGGTGCAAACGGAGCCCCAGGCAGCGTACACGGGTCCACATCCCCAGCTCTTCATCATCGCCACCCTCCTCATCCTCCAGCTGCCGCAGGCTCAGCTCCCACACATCCCCTGCTCAGGCACGAGAGACATGAGAGACCCTTTCATACAAACACTCTGAAAATTCTGTCAAATACATGAAATATTCCATCTTCAAGAGATTTCCATCTTCGTGGAGGTTATGCCATTCTACAGTGACCTCAACATTAGGTGTCTTGACTCAAATAAGAAATGACCCTATTGTCCTTGGGGTTTAGGTTTACTGTACTCAAGTAGCAGTTAACCTGACGTCATGCAGACGAAGGGGAATGGAGTCAGTTAATACGCAAATTGACTACGTGGACAGCACACTGTTTTCGCAGGTAAAATCTGAAAGGGTGGATGACATTGACTACGTGGACAGCAC
>JAOYSI010003303.1:0-15267 GCA_025775065.1 Hiodon alosoides
GGAACTTCAGCAACATGGGATGGGGATCTGGCATGAGGTTCATGTCCATGAGGCGTATCATGGATTCTTGGTATTAAAAGTTTCTTTTAAATAATTGAATAAATACATTTACCAGTGCTGCATGAAAATGCACAGGTAATTCCTAAATTGAATAAATACTAAAAAGTACTTTTGTCTGTGCTTATTGATTTTTTGGTGCTTATTGTAGGACATTTTTAGAAAATAGTTTTTTAAAGTGTGCCAACAAAAAAATAATATTAATAAAATAATAATTGATTTAGCATATTTAATTCAAAAGCAATACTGAACTGTATCAAGCATGGAAGATATTACATTTGCCTTATACTTTCAGTACCAGTTAAAACATACTAAAGCATTGTTTCAGAGTCAGTACATGGCTACCTTTAAGCAAAAGCCCTAGGTACATGTACGGAAGCCGTTGTAATGTGGCTTCAATAATAAAAACCTAACAGGCTATTTTTGATTACCATTCTATGGACCACCCTGGACAATTGAAATGATGCAGTGCTGCTTTATAAATATTGAATTATTTCACTACCGGCATTAATTACATTAATATAAGATTTGCCTTGCTGTTGCCATCAATGTTTAAACAGAAAAGCATTCCATTCCTTTATTACATAGTAATTATTATCATCAACTTCATTCTTTTTAAGCTTTGACAGAGGTGGCACTAAATTCAAAAAACCAACCAATCAAACAATGTGCAGTGGGCAATTGGGTTGAAATTGTGACATTAGCTAAGCTTTTAAAAGCAGAAATATCTGACTTTCTTTTTTTCGTGGTCCCCAATTGACCTATAAAGTAAGCTCTGACCAACAGCACAAACTCAGCAATTAGCTGCTTAGCTAGGGGTTTAATACAATAGGAACACACATTCTTTGCATGTCACGTCAGGTTTAAAGAATGCAGCAGGTCACATGCCCAACAGCATGTCATGTGACGGGCAGCCCTGCATGGGCATCACAACTACAGGAGGAGGATATTTTACCTGAGACCTGTGAGTACCAGAGCTACTGAGAACGATAAATGGGAATAAGGTTAAAGAGGCTTAACATGATTGAGAATTATTGTCATATTTTATCCCCTTTTCTTTGGGCACACATATTCATGAAAATACTCTAAATATTGCATAAATCAATTATAAACCTTTTCTATTTAATAGACAATTGTCTGAGTATAATGACATAAATGATGCATTCGATTACAATACAAATTAAAAATTGTAATGACTTGCAATTTATAGCTTTAGTATAAATATTAGTAGTAGTATAAATATATATATAGTATTAAACTAACTAATCATTTAATTTGGAAAAGTGGATCAATGCGGAGTGCCGGGGTTAGGCATCCCGAAGCAGCTATGACATTAGGCTACTTTGAAGAGATACTGGGAAATCAAACAAACGAAGCGTTCTGATTATCCGTTAATATTATAAAAGCGGCAGGACAATGCGATTTAACATTGCTTACTTGAACATACGATACAACCCTAAGACACTGCGAATGTATTAAACTCATTTAGACTGTTCCATTGACTGCGTTACGTACTGTGGCCAACCAAAGCCAGAAATAGTACTGAACAGATCGGCCGTCGAAAGAACTGGATCTTCTTACTGAACTGATTCAAAAGAACCGAATCACTTAAGAACCGCTCTTCCCATCACTATGTCTAACTACTCTACACAGTGTAGTTTTTTTTTGGTTGTTGTTGTTGTTGTTGTTGTTGTTGTTGTTGTTGTTGTTGTTGTTGTTGTTGTTGTTGTTGTTGTTGTTGTTGTTTAAAATGTAAACCAGTAGGTTTAAGAGGATGGATAATAAAACCCCTATCTCGCAATGCAAAGCTGTTTTAATACTCCTAATTTGCAGCGCGTTCGTCCCAACGTTCTCGGACTCTAGTAATTTCCACGCTGTTACACCCCTGTATTTAAATAAAACTTTCTTTAATATATTTAAATAAGGAGTAATCATTTACCCAAATTGTTAATCTCATTTAAATCAAACAAACAATATTCTGTACATAATTAACAACAGACGATAACACGTTAAGGATTCAAGTCAATACGTAGAATTAAGAACATGCTATAGATCGTATATCTGCGTCTTCTGGGTCAATTGATTGACATTCTTATTACTTTATTCAATCCCGACAATTGCATCGTGGTAGCAATAATCCCATTTGAAAGAAAAAGCACCGCATATTGGAGACATCGGACAGGTGTGTCTCCTTGTTGTTCGTGACTTATCGTATACCATCGTCAATCAACCGAAACTCACAACAAATGACTGCTTTACTAATGGCTTGCCTTTTGCCTGTAAAAGCATTGCTTACTGTTTGACCAAGTATTACCACTTGACTTGAATTGCGGTTAAAAAAGGTTAAAAGAAAATACACAATAATGAATTACGAATAGGGGGCATGATTAAACCTGACATACACATACACTAGAGCCTTTACACGAGCCCGAAACTGGTATACATATAATAAAGACTGTAATATTATATAATACATAATTATATTTAAAATAAATTACAGCATGAACACAGCCTTGATCCTTGACTAAGTTCCTTCGGCGTAATTGCCAAGACTCTAGTAACCCTTGAACTTTTGGCAGTTCTGTGTGGATTTCTGCTACCTGAAAGCAGTTACCCAAAAATGAAATATACCCTTTGCCCTGCACAAAAGAGTCTTTGACAGGCCTCAAGCAAGAGTGATTTTTCAAGCTGTGTCTGGTTAGAGGGTACTGGCAGGAGGAGGCGGGTCCAGCCTTTAGGACCTCTGCTTGGGCTCGAGTTAAGGAGCATGCCTTTTGACCCCAGGACCATGATTCCCTTCGGATATATCTGGATGATGTCATTGTGTTCTCTTTAGATTTTCTGACTCATGCATGCCCTGTAGCAGGTCTTAAGGTGGATATGGCCTTAAGCTATAATCGCTGAAGTGCGAATCCTCGCGAAACTGAAGCATGGCACGCTGTGCAGGGCAGCATATTACAACTGTTGGATACCACGTTCCATATTCATACACGTATGCTGCATAATAGAGAAAGATGCTGTCCTGTCCAGCAAATATAAATGGTCCATCTATTCTGTAGTAGTAAATAGTAAATTTTAGTTATGTATAATAAGAAGGACGTTCAAGTAAATTTAACCACAGTTGCAAAATTTAACAAAAGGCGTAATAATTCATTTAATTTAAATTCATTTATCGTTGGCCCTCTCATATACCATCTCTCCCATGTGTTTGATGGGACTGTAACTATGTTCACCCTTTCCCTCTCGGACCTCCCAGCGACCCAGCTTTGTTAGTAATATCCATAAAACCCCTACATACCTTATCTTGCTCTGCTTGGAGGTGGGTCCGAATCATGGTGCTATATCTCTGTCAAACCCCCTGACGTTAACTTAGTTCCTTTTAATGAGTCCCTATGTAAATGTTACAATACAGCTAAATTCTTAAGTGGATAATGTTGATTTTATGATTTCTAAAAATATCGCATGCCTTCCCACTGTCCTTTAATTCACTACTGTGAAGTAGTGATGGCCTTTCCTACGGTCCTCTCATAGACCATGAGGTAACCGCTCTTCACCTGGATGGAGTTTCAGTGATGGATTTTCAGTGATGGATTTTCAGTGATGGAGTTTCAGTGATGGAGTTTCAGGAAGTATCTGACCTTGGAGCAGCCATTTGAGGAGCAAAACAGGAATTTCTGAGAAGAAATGGGAGCATCTAGTTTTAAATGCAGCTTCCTGAGTCAAAGCAGAACTGAGGTTTGTGAGAGAACTGTTGCAGTGCCAAATTATACAATAGTTTAGAGTGAAATCCATGTTGGATGTGCTCATAATATATATATTACCAAAAAAATTTGCTTTTTTTTTTTTTTTAATTATTGAAGATGTTTCAGACTAATTCCAGTAATACTACATTAAAACATTTAAAAAAAAAACAAATTAGTCACTTTACTTTGCCTTACCCATTTTTACAGTTGCAATAGCAACCTATTATTTGCTGTTTGCTTTTATATAAAACCAAAGGGCCATGTTGTGATGCTATTCAGCTGGGTTAATTTGATGAACTAGCAGTATAGCTTCTGCTGAATGGGTCGAACCATGGGACAATGCTTGTAATCCATACATTTCTGTCCATTTCTGCCCAGGCACTTTTGTTGGGTTTTTTTGTTGACGCGAACAGCTGCTGTTTAATGAATCCAGCAGAAGAATAGTGTGCATGAAGGATTCCAAAAGTCAACGTCTTTTCGGAACGCACGAAAAAACAGCAACAAACGAGAACAAATTACACAAAGAAACCGGTGTGATGACAAAAGAATGTTTATTTAAGTTATTTCAGAATTTGTCATGTCTGAACAACAGATTATTTTGTTTAAAACCTCAGAGTTATGGCATTCACTTTGAAACCACTTACACACTAAAATAGTGTATTGACTCTGTAGTTTTAATGCGATAACTTTACTTTGACTCCTTTAAAAAGCCAGACTTTGCACTGCACCTATGATGGATTGAGTCATATTCCTGACCAGTACAGCATCGTGCTAGTTCTGCTTAACAGCATATCGTATCACACTGACTGTAAAACAGAGGCTGTCTATTACAAGGCCATATGCAATTTACATACACCAAGCATTAGATTGTTCACTGGGACCTTCCCCATTGCTCAGGCAATAGACAGACAAAATCATTGTGATTTGTTTAGACATCGTGTTTCCTGTTCTAGCTTTGTGTCTTTATGTATCTGTTACAACATAGTTCCAAATGCAGGCAATTCCCCCTCCAAGCTAAGAGTAATGCCCTGTTTGTGTTCTCAGTTCCAAATGTTACTCAATGACATACTCACCCATTCATTTAATAAATGAATAAATAAATGGTTATTTCGTTGAGTTAAAGACTCAAGAAAGACCCAGAGAAAGAATCTTCTCAGATAAAGAAAACTCTTGTCTCTTGTCACCTTCTGGAGCGAAATATTACGCTCTCCTAAATACTTGCAGCAATCTTACCCTTAATACATTACGAGGTATTTGTCATAGTCACTCTGTAGCGATGTAACCTAAGTGTGTCAGCACACCGAACCCCGGGTTGTGAATTGGCTCTGGGCCCTTTCACACAATAACGTGCTTTTTAACTGAGCAAAATGTTAAATGAACTGTGTCAGATACAATTTGCTGGGCAACTTATGCTACGCTACGGTGTTGACGGTAAGAGGGTATCTCTCCAATCTAAATGGATTCTTACATATCTTGTAAAGATTCAAAGATCTTTAATGTCCTTTTTTTTTTTTTTTAACAGTGCATCAGTTCAGGATGGCTAAAAATCGGTCACTCGTCTAAAGGACCCCACGACGGAACACGTGGCACACCAGTCCCGGTATCTCCTGTACTCCCCAGGCCTCAGAAAATACTGCCTGCCTCTGTAGTTAGGGTATTCGTAGAAGATCCAGTAGCCGTTCATAGCGTTGCAGGAATAGACGTGGCGATGATGGAAACGATCCGACACACAGGGACAGTCGTCCATAAACTCCATCATGTGACCGCCAAAGTCTGCCTTCTCGTAAATCTTCAACCTGTACGATCCTCTGTACTGTTGGAGAGGAGTATTTGTGTCACAAGATCATATTTACGCCAATACGTCTTTCTGCTAGACAGCACAATGTCATAATGAGACCAAGTTAAATTCCCTTTAGGCTTGTAACAGAGAACATGTCGATCATGTCGATGAAGCGTAGCAAAGGAAGCCTCCTGGTTGACTCAGTCGCTAAAGGTCCTGATCTGGATCTCACAGGTCTGAATCCAGGTCATGTCATTTAAAAATTGAGATCAGTGGCGACACACAATTGGTCGCCACTGTTCGTGTTCGACCCGGTCTGGATGGCTTTTCTTTGAGCGTCCCGGGTGCCTGCAGTGCAGTTAGTAGGGCCACTCCTCTCCTCCAATTGCAGCTGAACCTCTCGTAAGAGCGTGTGGGCGGGTCGAAAACGATTGGATCGGAGACCTGTCGTTCTCACGCACCTCACCCCGTGTGTAGTGGCAGTGCTTACAGCAAGTTGCAAAGATGCAAAAGTTCCATTTGTGTTCAGTTGGGGAGAAAATAAAACACTAATTGGAAATTCCAAAAAAATGTATAAAAAAAGGTTTGCAGAGGTACCTCAAAAATACTTTTCATTGTGTGTTCTGTGACATGTGATAATGTAAATAGGAATCGAAGCTTACCACGGGGATCATTCGGCAGGACTTGACAGAGTTACTGAAACCCATCCATCGCTGATAATCCGGATACTCCCCCCGCCGCATGAAGTACTGGTTCCCCGTGTAGTTGGGGCGCTCGTAGATCATGAAGCAGCCGCTCTCCACCCTGATGGAGTTGCAGCGGCTGAAATAGGAGTGTAGGTCGCCACAGTCATTGCTGCACTCGTAGCTACGACCTTGAAAGTTCCTGTCCTCGTAGAAGATTATCTGCGGGATGAGCAACAGGACCTTGTTTAGGTTCTCGGACCATAGTTAGCAAAAAAGGAAAACTTGAACAGATAACGCGGAGCAGGCTCAGCAAGTCCAGAGTCCGGACGAAGCGGTGTGGCTGTAGAGGAAAAACTCTTACCTTCCCCATGCTCTCAGTTGGAGAGCTTTCACGTGTTTTCAGACCTTTTTATAGCTACTCTTAACAAGCCAGGCATTGTCATTTAAATACACACAAAGTTATAAGTCAGGATAATGGCAGCTGTTTATGTCTTTGTTAGAGCACAATATTGGTTCAGAAATATGGACTTGTATTTGAAAAAGCATAAATAAAAACGACTTTAGTGTTTTGACATGCATGGGCACAGGAAAGGACTAGTAATGCATCCACACATTCAAAGTACAATAGACACAGAAGACTATGGAAAAACTCTTTGACATTAAATTGGTTGTATGAGAGAAAAGGTAATTCATTCCCTTTTACTACACTTTCTACTCTCATTATGCTAATAAACTGCTCACGATAACACTCATCTGTCTATGAGTTTTAAGTTAGCATTTTTGATACACCCAGCCGCCAGCCATACACTGTGAAAGGCCTTTCAAACTCATTTTCTCCAGTTGAGAACTTGAGCATAGTACTACTACTGTAAAGAGCTGGCATGTTAGCTTAACTGCAGGTAGACTCTCTTCTTGTGAGACTTGAAATAGGCCCTCGTGTCCTCAAATACATTTTGTGGGTGAGAGGAATGTCGAGAAGGATAGGGGATGTTAAAACTGAAATATTGTGAGTCAACACAAATTGTTTGGGCTCTGTCGCTTTAAAACACAGTTTCTCTGAAGTTGACTTTCCCTTGCATATGAAATAATAATAACAATAATAATAAGCAAAGCCTAACAGAATACAGTGACAATGAATAAGCACACTGACAAAATTAATTAGACTGATTTAGTTCTATGACCATAAAGAAAGTTGGATTAGAATTTGCCAAAGATTGAATTTAGAAATGAAATGATTAATTAAGGCTACAGCCTCTATGTTTAGTACCCAAGTTCTGACAGAGAAAGCATATTACGGCTAATTATATATTTCCCCTGGAGAGGGGAGAATTAGTGATTTTTAGGACAGGTGTCTCGTTCAAGTTAGAAATGGCTTATCAGCTACCCGGCCAAGAAGTTTTAATTTTCTAATTAACTGTAGTTACCAGCAGGTGCCACTAGAGGCACATCGGAGTACTAATTTTAAGCTAATATTTAAGTTATGCAGTACCTTTTTTGCACTTCGGTATTTTTGGCTCATTGTGCAAGCTTAATATACTAACTAGCTTAATGTAACAAAATCAGTTAAAAAAAACATTATATTGGAGTTAAGAATGCACAGTTAAGAATGCTCGATTTATTAAATGATTAGGAGAAATGGCAATAATATTTTAAAAACTGTAAATAAACCATGATGTTGACTTCAGAAGTAATTTTTATTCTGACATTTCCAATGTCGCAATATGCAACCATGATCCATCTGTGACCAAACCTTTTCTTTTTACATTTTTCCCTGCTTTCCAATCTGAAATCGAAAACTAAACTGAAACGTTATTTTGGCCCTCCATAAAGAAATACGTATTAAATTACTTTAAAGAATTACATTTTCTATTTGAACTGGTTGTTCTCTGTTCCATTTAACCTCTCTGATCAGTAAAAGAGAAAATCTTTTAAATTTTAGAAATTTTTAGAAATTCTTTTTTCTTGAAACATCTAGGTGTGTTTAATGTGAACGTTGGTCATGATTTTGAGGTTGATGTGTGTTATTAATTTAATTATTTTAAAATAACCCTTGTCCTGAGCCCTTAAGAAAATACAACGTGATTACCATAGATTGCTGTTTGTAGAGTACAGCGTCTGTGCATTGGGAGTTGAGGTTCAGGATGCAGTGGTTCTGGAAGGGGGTCTTTTATAGGTGTCTGAGGGTTTTCTGCACACTCACTATTGTTTGTGGTGTTCAATGTGTTTTCAAGTCAGCAGTATTGTGAAATCGTTTCACATAGCACGATAAAGACAAACCCACTCGCAATTCATTAGCTTAATCCGCCAGCTGGGCCACCAGCTGGAAGCCTCAGCAGTTCTGATCTGTAGGCCAAAGGCATATATAATGTATTGGAAATGGCTGCTTTTTATATCCTATAGTTACTCAGTGATGCCTGTTTTATTAGCTATGCAGGGACCTTTCTAATGTGAATTTACAATGTTGCTACAATGTTGCTATTTCAGTAGCAGGAATGGTCCATGTCTCATGGCCAGTTCATTTGTAAATTACTGTTTTTTTCAATCAATGTTTAACAAGTAAAATATGTTTCCTTTTTGTTCTGAAGTATTCTGTAGTTATTGAAAAACTGGTTATTTTAAAATAAAATAAAGCTGCATTAATTATTGGTAATAAAATTCTTAAAAGCCTTTTTAGAAACACTGGGTTTTTTCAGACTTTTGATTTTATTGTGAACAGATATACAGGTGAACCTTGGCGTTAGTTGAAGTCCATGATGCGTCTGGCGGACCCGACCCTTGGGCTCGTGCAGCCCCAGTCGCTGTGCCTCTTGTATTCGCCGGGCCTCAGGTAGTACATGCTTCCTGTGTAGTTGGGCTGGTCATAGAAGAGCCAGTGGCCGTCCATCACGTGGCAGGAGTTGAAGTCCCACCTGTGGAAGCGGTCCATCATGTTGGGGCAGTCGTCCATCAGCTCCATCATTTGGCCATCCATGTCAAACTTTTCGTACAGCCTCATTTTGTAGGAGCCTTGGTACTGTAGGGTGAAGAAGACGCTGTTATGATCTATAGGACATTGTTCTATTTTGTGGTTAATTTTTAATAGCTATAGAAAAACATGGCTTGAAAGTGTAACGATACACCGACATTAACTGATTATATTCGATACTGATTGAAGAAAAATATTTTGTCATATTATCAATGGATGGAAGGATAAAGGATTCAAACTGTTTTGTCCTCATTCAATGTCCTGAATGCATAATAAATTTTGCATTTCTTTTTTTTTTTTTAATGGACAAAACAAGGGAATGCCATGAAATTATGAATGTATTTGATACACGTTCATGAAAACTTGTGCTTTTTGTGCCATGTGCTTTTTGCCCTGACAGTCTCGAGGGGCGTAAACCCTACACGCTTTTCGAGAGCTCACCGCCGGAATCATACGGCAGGATCTGATGCAGTCGGTGAAGCCCAACATGCGCTGGGAGTCGGAGTACTCTCCCTTCTTCAGGTAGTGCTGGTGGCCCGCGTAGTTGGAGCGGTCGTAGACCATGAAGCAGCCGCTCTCCACTCGGATGGACTGGCAGCGGCTGAAGAAGGAGTGCAGGTCAGCGCAGTCGCTTTGGCACTCATAGTGGCTGCCGCCAAAGTTGCTGTCCTCGTAGAAGATGATCTGATGAGAAAGGAATCAGAGGTTGCCCGCAGCCATGCAGAACACATGGTGAACAGGGTGAACGTTACAATCTGAAAATCGCAGAATAAATCAACAATAGGAATGCTAGAAAAACAAATGTCCAAATTCTGAAAATGTTTTGGCATGTTTATAAACTCATCAGATCCATACCTTGCCCATGTTTCCGGGTAGGTCAGTAAGCCGCCTGAAGCAATTAATTTAGTCTCATGCCCCCTTTTTATCTGGTGCCAGTCCAGTCCTTTTATAAAAGCTGCAGTGTGATTGCGCAGCATAAAGTATTATCATTCAAATTACTCCCTGTTGGAGGGGGGCGGGGCGTGCCTTGTGTATAATGAATTATTGTGCCACCTCAGTTTTCAAATTCATGCCAATTAATCTCAATTCACAGAAACGCAACCAAGTACCTGACCCAGTTTATGCCCAGCATGGCATCAGCAAAACCTAGTGGCACCAACTGCAAACAGTGCCAACACACCTGGGCTCATTTGCCTGTCTATCTACAAACACCTGTTGCCAACCCTTGGTTCCTGTTATTTTTACACATTTATAGATTATGTGATTTCCTATTTGGTATCACAGTGTGGTCATGTTTTTTGTATCCTGACATTGTTTGAGTATGCTTACCAGGTTTAGCCCAGGTAATATTAAGGGATGACTTCATAATACTTACAATAATGCATAAACATAACATTGCGTGTTTTAGCATGTCTGCATGTATTGTTTTTTTAAGATTTTCAGAATCCCACTTCCCATTTTTAAATCTCTCTCCCTCACACAACCTTACAACATGCAGTTACAACACAACACACAGTTACAACACATACAACACTTACATCACACAGTTACAACACTTACAACACGCAGTTACAACATTTACAACACGCAGTTACAACACATACAACACTTACATCACACAGTTATAACACTTACAACACGCAGTTACAACACTTGCATTACGCAGTTATCTTTCTTCTACATTAGAAGAAAAAAAATCCCTTGATTTGGTTCCTGGCACTCAATTTCTCTTCTAAATATCAATGTGAAAATACAAGCAGAATTAAATTTTTGAAAAATTTATTTTCCAATTCTAGACACAATAACCCCTAAACTGCAACTCTTTTGTACGTCGGTCTGGATAAGAGTGTCTGCCAAATCCTTAAAATGTTGTACAGTACTTCACTATCCCAATTTCAGATCCAAGAGATCCTTATCTGCGTTATTATCACTATATGATGTCCATAATAATGTAATATTTGTATAACCACAGGAAAAATGTCCCGATCGTGTTCACTTCAAACCCACTCACCACCCATTAAAGCAGACGACACAGGGAATATTGATTTTCACACTTAACTCGGAGGTTCTGAGTGTACATTAGGAGAGTGGCTGCTTTAATACGTTGACAGTACCAAGCTTTTTGACAGTAGAACCTTAAAATGTATACTCAGATCTGAAAGTTGGTGGTGCTGTAAGTTGTGGCAAATTTAAAAAGTAAAGATATACTTTTTTTTCTGGTTTTCCCGGGGTTTTTTGTCTTCCTCCATCTCCTTGCATTTCCTCATTTCATTTGGGATTTCATCTTCTGATGGTCCCCTAAAAAACTTGATTGCAGTCGCTCGTTCCAACCACCGCCGGTTACTGGGCATTCATCATCAACACTGCTTGTTATATTCGATGACTCAGATCTGGATCTGCTTGCATGGTAAGTCTGGCTATGGCCCCTCTGATTCCAAAGATACACCAGTATTCCAGGTTTGACGCGTCGCAACACCCAGGTTACTGTGGCGTAAATGGGGTCTAAGTCAATAATTTTATTGCTTGGCTAAAGTTAAAATAGGAAAATTACAATCAGCATTGCCTGCCTGGTCTTTTTCCATTAGCTACTGACCTAATGACAGTAGATATCGACAGGTTAAATATCTGTACGAAACATTTTTGGAGGCCCTTGAGTAGCTGCACAACCAGTTTATAAACAGAAAAAAAAAAAAATTTTGACTCTTGTGTAGAGAATACATTTTTTCCACTGCTTTATTCAGCTCTCTAAGCAGAGTTAGAATGTCAGGCAACCTGTACCAGACGCTGCCGTCACATAATAACCTCTCCAAGTGCAGAGAGCAAAGACAAAACTGAAAGCACTTGAGAGCTGATGCCATTTTATTCAACGTGTGGAACAAGGCATACAGCATACATTTTACAAGGATTCTTCCTTCATTAGAAGTCCATGATGCGTCTGGCGGACCCGACCCTTGGGCTCGTGCAGCCCCAGTCGCTGTGCCTCTTGTATTCGCCGGGCCTCAGGTAGTACATGCTTCCTGTGTAGTTGGGCTGGTCATAGAAGAGCCAGTGGCCGTCCATCACGTGGCAGGAGTTGAAGTCCCACCTGTGGAAGCGGTCCATCATGTTGGGGCAGTCGTCCATCAGCTCCATCATTTGGCCGTCCATGTCAAACTTTTCGTACAGTCTCATTTTGTAGGAGCCTTGGTACTGTGCGGGGAACAGAAAATTGTTCTGATCCATAAGATATTAGCACAGAGTTTCTCTTATTACGTCTAATTAGCTGGATTGGCTGAGGAAATATGCAACCCTTACCACACAGCAACTCAATCATGGTCTTGTAAGTCCTGGTTTTCCTTACACCTCTTAACTGTTTAATTGTAGTTATTCTATAGATTAGGAATGATCGCACCAGGTGTCTGCAGACGATGGTAACTGAGAGGCAGCTCATATAACCCACAGACACTGGTTGTGGGACCAAGGTTGAGCACCCTTGCCTTAACAACTAGGTTAGGTGTTTTCATGAAATTCTAATAATATATTTCATTTTGCATCGTAAAGGCAGGAACTGCATCCTATCTATTGGTAGGTTATATGAAAAGTGCAGAGTTTAAGTGCTTATTACTCATCTAATTACAATATCTGTTCAAGCTTTGCAGTGGATACAGGTGCATTGATTCCAAAGGCGTACCCACCATTGGGATCATTCGACAGGACCTGACACAGTCACTCATGCCCATCGCACGCATGTAGTCAGGGTACTCGCCCCTCCTCAGGTAGTACTGGTGACCCGCGTAGTTGGAGCGGTCGTAGACCATGAAGCAGCCGCTCTCCACTCGGATGGACTGGCAGCGGCTGAAGAAGGAGTGCAGGTCAGCGCAGTCGCTCTGGCACTCATAGTGGCTGCCGCCAAAGTTGCTGTCCTCGTAGAAGATGATCTGACATTAGGAAAACCGCAGAAATGAAAATCAGAACTGAAATGAATGTACCCATGCCCAAAATTATACCCAGACACTCTAAATGTAAACATATTTTTTGTTTGATATGTATATAAAAATCCATTGAACCATTTAAGGGAAATACAGTATAATTCATACCTTGCCCATATTGTTGCCGGTTTAGCTGCTTTGTGTACTTGAAATAGTTGGATTCGATCCTCCTTTTATACGTTTCAGTGGGTGAAAAGTAATGCAGTATGTATTGTTATTTAAATCGGCATGCATTCACATCAGCAGAAACTCCACAGATGTCTTGCAACCAAAGCATGCCACGAGAGCCACAGTGGAATAACTGTTTCCAGCAATAACAGGAGCATTGATAGCCTCTGATAAGCTGTTTGATTCTCAGTCACAAAATGAACATACGCCATCTAGTGGCTCTAATTTAACTTGTATTAACACCACCAAAATGTTCATCTTTTTTCATCAGCAAGGAACTGACCTTCGTACAGAATTAAGAGGTAATCACATGTTGTTGTTTTTTTTAATGGGTCCCTTTTATAAATCATATTTCTTTTCTATAATAATTTGTTCAAAATGAATTAGAATTATTTAGAACCAGCTATAGAGAAGGTTTAATTGAAAGCTGTTTAATCGAGATTGCCACATCTAGGATCTCTATTAAGAAGTATATCAATGGTACAATAAAGCTAGCCAAAATCAAGTCTGCATAGTTAACATCTTCTGGAATAAGCTGTATAGTTAGCAACAAGTTTAATTCATTTTTCAACTACAGAGACATTTGAATGGTTTTTATACCTATGTTTGTACAATGGAATTACTAAAATAAGGTTAAAACACAGCCTACCATGTCAACTGGCATCAGGCTAATTAAATAATTTAGTTAACTATAATTGTTCAGAGTTACAAAATCTATATGAATCTCAAGTCCGACTGCCAGTGGGGGGGGGGGGGGGTTCCCAGATAGTATGGGGCAGTTGGTGGTGTTTACTGGGTGTTTCGAGCTGTGAGTCTGTTCCACACATAATGCTGGCATCCACAAAATCTCCTTTGTGAAAGGCTTAGTCTGTAACCCTTTTTCTGATTGGGAGGTTTTCCAGTGAGGAATGCTTTCGATGTGGCTAACGTGCCGCCTACCCTTTCAAAAACACAGTTCATCCTTTCAGGTGGCATGGGGAATTGGTCACAGGTCCCCCCCCCCCCACACGCTGTGCTTACTGCATAGAGATGCCTAAAGAAAAATTTAAAGAGACAGATTTATTTTAAAAAACGTTTCACACAAGTGCTAAGGGTCATCCTGCGTATGTTTTGCTGATATTCTTGTCTATATTCAACTCGTCCAGTTATAGCCAAGCCTAATACTATAGATTAGAATTTGAGTGATATCTATTCATATCATTATGTTTGAGGATTATAAGTCTCTCAAACTAACGGCCTCTTTTCCTTAGCCAGTCCATAAAATTTTACCCACAGAAGAAGCACTCAACAGAACGTCTTTAATAGATATGACATTAGTAGTGCCACGGAAAATCAACGCATTTCACGGAAATCGTGTACTTGACTGTCTACCATGAAAAACGTTTTTAAATAATTGCCCACCAGCTTCATGAATGTTATTTTAATTTTTGTTCAGTGCATTTTAACAGCCACTTCGGAATTACTTATTTTCCGTGACCCTAGCTGTTATTCTTCAATAAAAGAAAAAAAATCACCTGTAAATACAGACTGAATACTTAAGTCTAAATTAAATTATTTGTAAAGACTTTTCCCAGGCTGACCGCATGACTTCTATTTCGCTTTGGATTCACCAGCACCCCAATGAGAAAAGGAAGCAAGCTAAGTAAATTTAAGTATATACATGTTTATTTATAACACGATTACAACAGAAAGTACAGTAAAGTTTAGTAACCACCTATACCTGTGGTTACACGCTGTAGCGACCACCTCCACACGTTCGCCCCGGACAACTCATTTCCCTGTTGTTCCTCTCGCTGAGCTTCCTTAAGAATCCCCAGCTTCCTATCACCTGACCAATTACGGAAACCCCTAAGAGACAGACATAGGCCCGTTGGGGGGGGGGGGGGGGGGGGGGGGGGGC
>JAOYSI010003304.1:0-15267 GCA_025775065.1 Hiodon alosoides
AATGAATATAATGATATATATTATATATTTACTGGAAACAACCCTGCTTTAAAGAAAAATATCAGCCAAGTTTGCCCTTCAACTCTGTCTTTTTAGGTCCTGATATCAAAAGCATGCAAACAATATGTGGGCAGGTTCCTAGGAACGTTTTCCCTAGCTTAGACCCAGATTGGAAGTCATATCGCTGCAACTATTGCTAGGCGCCTCACTATGTACCCAGACTTCAACCTCTCCGGGGGCTTTTGCTTGATATCAGCGGTGTCTAATTGCTTTGACTGTGACTGGAACAAATAGGACATTCAGATGGAAATGTATTCCTCACAGAAGAGATACACGTGGGCCCTGGTGTGGCCTCTCGTTCCCTTATGGAAGTGAATCATTGAGAGGGAGAAGGTAGAGAGAGCACCGGGATGTGCGACAAGACAGGGGCCAATTTGATCTTAATCTATTTTAAAATATGTTAACGGCCGTTCTGAAAGCTATATTTCGTTTCAAAGAAATGTGGTGTGTTTTAGTGGAAATTGAAGTTGCAGCTTCCCTGGGAAGCCAAATTTGTTTGAAGAACAATAAGAAAATGAACTGACATCTAGAGAATCTGATTGCCATCATGAAAAGCAATGTCAAATTACCGTCTATCTTACACGCATCGGGTGTCTTCTGCGTTTGTGTCGGTGGGCCACAGCGCGAGGGTCCCGGGTTCCAGTCAGGCCCGGGTCACTGTTTGCCAGTTTTGGCTGCGTTGGTGTGGGTTTCCGATGGGTACTCCTGTTTTCTTTCCAAAGACTTGCAAGTGAGTTGGGTGGGCGACTGCAGGAATGGCCCGTGTTGTGTGTCTGTGTGTCCGAGAATCTGTCTGTGTCTGTCTGCATTCCTCTGCCAGGGTTAGATTCTGGTACGATGCAAACCTGAATTTAATAAGCAGTCAGGGAAAATGAATGCATACATGCCTGGCATTCAGCTGTAGTATCCGTTTGAATTTGTAGCTATGTTAATATGAACCAATGGTTTACTGCAAAACTATATTACAAAATTGAATTTTGTAGAAAATCGTATATGGTATATGGCTAACATTTTTAACCCACATGGGCTGAGAGATCTATCTGTCTTTTCTATAGAGAAGCAAATTAAAAACTACCAGCATCTCCCTGATCTAAAATGACATACTGCCTCTATAATTAGTTGTATTGTTATCAGGTTAGCACAATGTTTCCTGTGGCCTTTTGGTTCAATGCAGAACCCTGAGAAAGGGCACTTCCTTTGGCTCGAAACATGGCTTGAGACTATCCCTCCAGAATTTTTGTACAAAACATTGTGATTTGCCTCTTCCATTTAGGCAGGGGACCTTGTTTGTGATAACTGAATTTGTTTAATTTATGGCATATTAATTCACAGGTTAAGACACTTAACTTTCCAAATCCACAATTACCCATTGGAAAGGTAACAGTTCCATGACTATTCTATGTCTAACAGAACAATAACAGGTCAATCTAACCTTACAAATACATTTTCTCAGTTATTAATCATATTTTGCACAGTTTCTCATATATGCGCGAGCTATGACTTACATAGACATTGTTTTTTCAGGGAAGACACTTTGTCTTTGATCCAGGCTGCTAGTTTGGATCAGGCGCAGTAATATGGAAAATGGGGGAGAATTTATATAGATCGACAGATCAACAGATAAAAAAATCAAAAACTATCAAGTGATTGGTATAGTCAGCCAGTAAAGATGATGGTGCTTTAAAAATACTATAATGAACCAGTAAAAAACATCCTGTTTGGCGAATTGTATGAGTTGTATGGCTATATTTCTGCATGTAAGTTATTTATTTTTTCACACTTTAATGGCAAACAGTGCGGAGGAACAGGCAGTAGATGACCGCACAGACGTACGGTCACATACACTGCGTACGGTCTCACACACAGACGTACGGTCACATACACTGCGTACGGTCTCACACAGAGAAGTACGGTCACAGACACTGCGTACGGTCTCACACACAGACGTACGGTCACATACACTGCGTACGGTCTCACACACACCGACGTACGGTCACATACACTGCGTACGGTCTCACACACCGACGTATGGTCACATACACTGCGTATGGTCTCACACAAAGACGTATGGTCATATATAGAGAGTACGGCAAAACGGTGTGTAGGGAATCTGTGTCCCTTTAAACCGGGCCAGCCTGACATTCCTTAACTCTTGCTGATTGCGAACAGTCCACAGCTTTTTTAATTGGTCCAGCTGGTGGCGATGGTGAATCAGTTAAAGAATAAAAGGCTGCTGGATTTTCAGTCAGAGCCGGTACCTGAGGGGAATGTTTGGAGAGAAGTGGGTGAGGGCTTTTTTGGTGTGAGATCCTGATTGTATTATGACCTATTTTTGGATGAGAACCTGGTGTGGTTAATGACCTTTTTGCGCCGGTTTTTGACCCTTGGTCTTTTCCTTTCTTGTAAACTCTGCCCGATTAAAGAAACGGTGTGTTGGTGATCCTGTGAGTAACAACATGCCCTATGCCCAGGGGGTTGTTGCAAGAGATTGTACTGGAGTAGAAAACCTGCAAATTGCATATTTTTTGTGTATTTACGAATGCGTACCATATTAGCAGGTTTCACCTTGCTGTTTAGTGGTAACAGCAGGTCAAATTCAAGCTGCTAAATGCTATGCCGTACCAAACACTTGAGCAACATGCTGAATGGAAGGTTCCCAGACATATGGCCCACCTGCTGGTGCGTATTACCAGCAGTAGTTGCTTAAAGCTGTGGTGGAGACTAAAGAAATTGTTAATTTGAGTTTTTCCACTCCTCAAATGCAATGGATCACCTTCCTCTTTCCCTGACATGCTTAATTAAATTAATTATTTTCCTAATTGGATTCAAATGGTGCCTCTATGACCTGCAGATCTGAAGCTCTAAGAACTAAAGCTAGTGCTGTATGCAGGTTTGCACACAGTGTATTAGCGTAGCACGGTATATTATAGTGCATTAGCATATAAGGAACTAATATTAGTTAAGGAAAGGGTTTATTATGAAATAGTAAATGGAACAAAATTCTTATAAACGTATTAACTTATTGCTCCTGTGTACCGGTTAAGGACAGGCACTTGGCCTGGTTGATCTGAGACACCCATGTTCTGTATAGATATACTGTAGATAAGCTTTCACATTTAATTGTAATTTCAGATTAATGTGGTCACCCAGTGCTAAAAAGTAAATGTTTCCTATTTGTCTTAATACGGCAGAAATCGTGGTATCTCATATTGAGGTGCTAGATAAAATCTGTGTGTGTGTGTTAATGCACATACTACATTAAAATGCATTAAAATTAGCGTAGGACCTGTTTCACTCAGATCATGTGATAGACACTGACCCCTCACAAGTGCTCACAGGTGCTCACAAGTTACATGATCTTATTAAAACTTCAGTGCAAAACAAATACATAAGTCCACAGTACTTGGGTTTGTGAATTAAAAGTCATTGACTTCAGGTAAGGGCTATCTTCTCTGGAGCTTCTGAATGACAAATTACTTTGTCATTTCCTCATCCTTTTTCATCTATTAGGTTTTCGCAATGGCTGAAGTTCTGTAGTGGTTGTGTGGTTTGTGGCTTGTGGTTGGTGTGATTGCTTGTTGGTTTATACATCCCTATGGCCAATGACCATAGGTTATTTTTTATGTAGTCCTATAATAAGGGTCACTAAGATCACAGAAATATATATCAATAGCGGAGCACAGTGTTGCACTGCAGATATATCAATTCAAGTGCTGTTATTTTATAGGCTGTATAATCACTCGTTGGTTTTTATTGTAATGATGTTTAATCCACTAAACCACATTTCTGTTATTCATTTAAAATGTATGTTGCTGCTAACGTACAAAACAGTCTGTATGATGCCTCAATAAGGAATACAGCAAATTTCTAATAAGTATGTATGGCTTGACACTTATTCAACACACTCACTGCTCTTTTTGAGTTCTTGTTTAAGCCTAAATAAGAAAGTGCTTTGAAGCGTTTGCTTTCATTTCCTGTTTAACATTTTTATGAGATTGAAATTGATTGTATGGTTTTTCGTTTTTCTCCCCCCCAGATATTAGGTGTTGGTATTAACAGGCATCCAATTTAATTTCCCTTTACAAGTCTCTCTGATCAATCAGTTCAATAAAATAATGTTCTTCCATGGTGAATGACATGAGGAAATGTTTGAAAAATTATGTAATGAATTACAATTTAAAATGTATCATTTATGTAAGGAATTCGAATTTTCCATCTAATGAATGACTGATATTGTAATCGGCGATTGTGCTGAGGCTTCTTATCTCACTGCTGCCACCCACAGGGAGGGTGAGGAAGTGTGACTAAGTCACCTTAGTCTCTTTTACACTTTTCAGACTGAGTGGCTCACACGAGAGGCTCAGCACCGACTGGAGGAGAGCTACTGTCGCCGCTACTGCCCGCATGCGGGCGCCTGGGAAGCCAAAGAACCGAGAGGTACCCTGTGGATTTACCCGCGCCCCGGCCTGGGCGCCACTGTGCCAGTTGTGCGAAGGCTAACAAACGGCTAATGGCGTTCTGAACTCTAACCTGTAAACCAAAGCTCATTGGGCTCAGCCTGTGCTTGGGCAAAGGCCTCTGTCGACTGAGCCAGTCAGTGGTAGAAATTTTTACCCATCCCCATGACAACCCACAATGTCTTTGTGACCTTTTAGAATGTCCATATTTTCTCCTGTCTTAAAATATCTCTACAATAATAAACATTATTTCACATATTTAAATATAAAAATACGCATTTTTTTAAAAGGCCTGTACATGCCTCATCTGGTTTAGAGTTATTGTGTTTACCAACACAAACAGGTTCTTTCTGGCTCAGTAATCATTGGGAAGGGTGCAGCTTCTGTGTCAAATCAATTGGAACCAAATACAGTGGGAGCCTGGACCTTCGTTCGCGTTGTGACCTCCTTTTGTTCTCAAATGTGAATTAAATTAAACTTTTTCTTTGGCCGTGGAATTATAAACACAAGGCATCCTTTATTTTATTCTCCTGTCATCGTTTCTTTGAAATCCGATTAACGCCATCACCTGTAATTTACTGCCAAGTTTGTGTCCATGACTGGAGACAAACAGTTCCTTGGCAGGTGGTGTAACTGATTGAATATATTGTCATTTATTTCCATCCCACGGGGGAATTTAATTTAACAGCGCTGTACACTTTTTCACAACAATGTTTTCATATTGATTAATCCCTTCATCGACTCACCCCTGGACTAATTACATGCAACTAACTGCCCATTAATACAATTGAACCCTGATGGCGCATCTCTGCATCACTTAACACGGCCCATCATTGTTCTCCAGGCTTTTAAAATGCCGGTTATGGTGGACCTGCATCTAACGCCAACAGGAAGAAGGTATGGGTGGTGGATGGCGCTCAATTCGGAGATTCGCTGTTACGAATGAATCTAACGTCAAAGTCTTAATGGTACCAATTAGTATACTTGTGGGATGTAGCGAATGAGGTCCCGGGACAGCTAATGTCCTTGGCCAGTTTATTCCCTGGTGAAAAAGGTTGTGGCGATCAAGTGTTCGGCTCCTCGAGGTTTAAACAATGATAAGAGCATAAGAGCAAGGGACCCTGGGAGATTCACCAGCAGTCTTCTGAGATGGCATTCATTGTGTAAAAACACTCATGAGCACATCTGAAATTAGTATTCATACATTTTGTTTTGTTTTTTAAATTTTTCCACAGCTTTAGAGAAAAATAATCGGAGGCGAGGAGCGGAGATGAAGTTGACCTACTTGGGTAAATGAGATGATCAAAACAAAACAGAATCCACTGGACAGGATCAATGACTCCCCTTCGGCCTCCCTACCCTCCTGGTCCAGGATACCGCCATGCATCAGCGGCGATTCTGACGCTCCCATCAGCTGTGATCTTTTTGCTTGTTTTCCTGTTCACCGATGTCACTTCAGCTGTCCTTCAGCGGGCCGCCTTGCCAAGACGGAAGGGCAGAATATGATTAGCAGGTTGCGTTCCCACAGACGGGCTGGAGCGGCGGCGCGCGCAGCTGCTCGCTCGCCAGCGTTTAGGGGGGACAGTGCCTTGACATTTTACAGTGTAATTGCATAATCCAGACTCGAAGGCGCGCTCCCTCCCTGCGGTGATACAAATGATAAAGATAATGTCCTCCAGATGTAGGATGTCTAAGAGGGTGAGACTGATTTCAGCTCCTCCAAAACAACAACAAGGGAAATGCATTCGGAGGGGTCATTTGCATATCGTTCTTCAGAGTACCATCTATACCGTTTGCAGCCTATTATATACAAAAGACATGTGTTTCACGGAAGTTATTTCCTGATTTATGCGTGAATTGTTTTGCTCTGCTTCAATTAATAATTTAAGTCTTTTATTGTCTTAAGACACCCATAAAATGCATGGCTCCTGGTTTCTCCAGAATGCATCCTAAGTCCTTTAAGGCTGCTGTATCAGCAGTTTGGGGTTGGGTAAGGGCCGCATCCCGCCTGCTTTGTAGACGCCTAGCCTCGGGATTTATCAGATCAGGCAATGTTTTTCCACTCCTACATTGTCCATTGTCCAGTGTCTGCGTTCCGTAACCCACTGAAACTGCTGTTCGTTATTCTTCACTGACAGGAGTGGCGCTAGGTTAAGTCGTCGGCCGCCATACCCCATCTCTGACATGCTACGACGGTGTTCAGATAGGCCTCTTGGACACCACGGTTTTACTCCGCTGTTTTTTGACAGACAGTAGCTTTTCTCTCACCTTGCATAGGACGCGCCGGCCTCCATCAGCAATGAGCCGTGTCCCGTCACAGGACCACCGCTGGCTGGATTTGAGTGGTGGACCATCCGTGAAAACCCCAGAAGGGTTGCTATTCCCTGGATACACACACTGGGGTATCTGACACCAGCTACCACGCCCTGTCCAAAATCTCTTAGATCTTTAGAACTGCCCATTATGAATCTCTGAATTGAGCATAGTGTGACTCCCTAGGTACCTGCCTACCCGCTTTCAGTGGCATAGTCTGAAAATTACGTACATTCTGTTACATTGCGTCACTGTTTACAAAAATGCACATTTTCAAACTCACTGAAAATGGTTACATATACACGCATCTCAGCGGTCAACGATGAAACTGACACACCTAATGCACTATGTGGGTTTCCATCATGTTATGCAGAATATTTACTGAAGAGAACATAATCCACTTCCATAAGGCACCCACGGTCAGGGATTGTCGATTATTTAATCTATGTTTTCCAGAACTCTGCCACTATCTCCATCTCTCTTTCTAATAACAGTTTATAGTTAGGACTGTAGTTAGTACAGTACACTATTGCGATATATTTGTTCACTTAAATTGTAATTGCCTCTCTCACTCTCTCTAAGATGGTAACGGACCAATCGATACAGCTGGAAGAAAAGTTTTGAAGAGGTGGAGAACGCATACAAGTTGCCTAGGAGTATTGGTGCATCTGTGCAGCTGTGCTATTGATTACCGTACACAGTGTTTGTGGAAAAGACATGCACATGTTTTCAGAGACCGCTGCAGATCCCCTACTGCTGGTTTTGGAACCGTGAAAATACTTTGAATACTTAACAAAGAATACTTTGTTAAAATTTCGCATTTTATTATTTAAGCAACAATATAAAAAGATGTAGACGCAAACCAATAAATATACGCGTCTAACGTTTTTTGGGACCTGATTTCCTGGGGGAAAGTTCTGTCCCGCCAACTTCTATCCTGTCGTCAGGAGTTTTGGCTCTTTGTTTCCTACAAGCACACTTGCGTCTGAGAAGCCGTCTGCCCAGTTACCTCGATGACGCAACACAAAAGCACACCGGGGAGCGGTTCAAATGGAATCAATTGTTGTGAGACACCACGATTTCCCGATACCTGCTCTACAACTGAGCACCGCTTCTGGATCGACTGCCTGCACAGTGAGCTGGGGGTTCTGTTTGCCCTGTTAAAGGGTACCATGGGTAACAGCAAATATCAGGTATCCTGTGATTGGATATCGAATGTTTCCCTGACATAAACAACAGCGGGGGCCAGATCAGCACCTCCCACTCTCGACCAATCCTATCCTCAGATTGCAACGGGAGGCATGAACGCCAAACAAAATAGGAAACAATCTGTAACAATTTTATTTCAGAAATGAGCAAACGTCCGTGAAATGCCACCCTGGGTCAGATGCCAAAACCACTCTGGTTCCGTGTGGAGAGAGAGAGAAGCAGTACGGATGAGAGCGTAATGATGCTCTCTCAGACACTAAATAACAGGAACCTTTAGTTGACGCATGGTTATGAAATCGATCTGTTTTCTCAGCCAATTATACAGCGTTCCTCAGACAGGTTTGGATGTAGAGAGAACAAAACAAAGCAATTATAATTTGTTTGCTGAGACCCTTCGCCTCTCATACTTCTCTTAACAACTATGATTGCAGACTTTTACATGAATCTTTAAAGACTACCAGGATGAAAAAATTAAAAATTCTGTATCTATTCCAATTCTATCTGACTGGTTTTATGCTCTTAAATGTCTGTCTCAGAAATTAGCAATATCGCAATCAACCACAGAGCGCATCTTGCTAATTAATATTTCACCTAGGAGAACCACAAAAAATTCATCAAAACTGAAAATCAGACAAAAAAAATCATGGGGAAAATACATTTGTTAATTGGAATGCGCAGTAATTATGCCTTCAATGTCAGTAAGCGCCTGATATTACCGGCTGTATATTCTCATTCCTGCCAAACATTCTGAGAGCTGCAGAGATATCCTGCAGGGGGGAAGGAGTTGTCTACCACGCTCCTTTGTGTGTTTTTGCCAAACCACTCGATATATTTGTCAATTCCCATTGATTTCCGGACACATGCCCTAGCCACTAGGAGACGCCCTATTGATATTTGCCATTTTTCAGCTAGTGGACTTGCTTTACAATTTATAGGCCACAGATGCTGGACTACAATTGGTATTATTCCAAACTGATCATTATGCAATCACATTGAAGACGAAATCGCTTAAATACATACTACCCGCAAGAATTTAACGATGAACAGGATTAGCTTGTGTTTATTGTTGAACATGTCAGTACTCCGATCTCTGGGACCAGCTCGGTTTTCGAGAAAGACACCAAGGTCTCCCTGTACTTTGTGATCTTGATCAGTTCTTTGAAGCAGGCAAAACAATATCTATGTATTTTTTTAACTCCCTTAAACGTGACTATAAGAATCATAAAATAAAGAAACCTTTTTTAAGAAATCCTGTAGTTTCTTCTCTTTGGCTATGTTGTTGTCCAATACTAAGTGGGGAAAAAATCCATTATAGGCTTATGATTATTCTGGTTTCTTTCATTTGGCAATAAGTGAATGGCCCCTACTGGTTTTTATAGCCATCACCTTGTCCAGGTCTTATGTAACGCATCCCTGCAGATGTACAGGATGTATTGATTAACATTGCATTATTGTATATAAAGTGATTTTTTGTGTGTGTGGAATCTTGTGCATGTCTAACAAGCTCAGTTGGACTGCCTACTGTCGTCTATCAAGTGTGGCTAATTACTGCGTATGTTTTGAGCCCGCGAAACTTGGAATAAGCCGATTTGTTATTGAAGAGTCATCTCTGTCACTGCGGCCTGAGCTCCAGCCAGGCCGTGTGTTGGGCCATGTGCCCGAGACAAGACGTCTCCCCTGGCAACGCAGTCTGCATTTGACTCTGGAGCCGGAGACCCAGGCACGAGTCTGGTTTTAACCCAAACGGTCTTTGCGGCAGGTTGAGTGACGGGCACTTATACCATGACCAATGTGAACCATGCAGAATCGCACCTACGCTCTGTTTCTGCTTCGCCTTCCTTCAGAACCAAGTGAGCCCGACCGTGAGCTTGCAGGTCCGCACCGACCAAAACCCAGGGCCGCAGAACCAGCATGCTTGATCCTAGAGTTGCATGCGCTCATTTGCTCCAAATTACTATTAGCAGAGTTGCAGGTTTGGCATATTTGCAGGCCTTTGAGAAATTGCACAGGCAGTGAACATGAGATACCGTCAAAGTAGCCTACATTTAAATTGGTAATTAGGTGCTTGCTCCGTAGGCATAGTACAAAATGTGTTTTTTTTTTTTTTTTGGTTGTTTTTTTTTCTTTCTTGGCTAAAGGGCTCAGCTCAGCAGTAGAGCACTTTTAATCTCCCGAAGTGTTGGGATTGTACCGTCACTCCTGCTTGCAAGCCCCAGCTCGTGAGTCTGCTGATGAGATCTTCAATCTTTTTCACAAGGGGGGGAGAGAGAAAAAATCCCAAGAAAACCCCCTGTGCAGATTTACTGTTGCAAACCTTCCTGTAAACTGATTATTCGGTAAGATTTTTAACTTTTTAAAGGGCTGGATTAAGTTTTTTCCCTAACGGTGGAAAACAGATCCTTCTCTAATTAGCCATAATTTCTGTCATTTTGTTATGCCGTTAATGGCCTCGTTAGACCCTTGCTTCTGATCATTTGCTGTTGTTTTTATTTGCTAGGTTTAACAGTTGCGCTTGATTTTACTGTTTACTTGCAATTTGCAGTAGGGCGTTAAGTCACTCCAGGGTTCGGAATGAGCATTTTCATCGATTGCCGCTGACTGCAAAAATTTCATCTTCTTTATGGCTTTTTGGAAGTGCATACAAGGGGTTGTCGTTATTGCGTAGGCTGGTACTAACAAATCAAGATCTGAACAGATGAGGTAAAAGCCACTACAAAGATTAGGCAAAATATATTGAGATGGCTAATATGCAAATTGCTGAAAGCGGGTCTGCTCGTATATGTGGACTGTTTAAGCCAAAGCTCGGACACCGTGGTCGAAAAGAAAGGGCTCCATTTCGATGATAACACTGTGCCCTGACGCAGGCGCTTAGCACTGGAGGCCTGAGGCCAAGTTGATGTTGCAATTTTCGTGGTGCATTTTGGCGAATCCAGCGCCAACGCAATTGCTAACATTAAACTAGTAATCTACACATCGGTGCGAAATGGGTGCGGTTACGTAATAACCAGTCATGGTAGTTTGTTGCCGTTAAGAAGCAGGAAGTCATTTTCGATGTAATAGCCGGACCAAAAGAGAGGCTCTGCCTGGAGCGGTTTTCCGCATGAAAAAAACAACGTTCAATGCACACTGTAAAAAAAAACAAAAACAAGTACAACTGTGTAATGTGTTTAATGCTATTCTCTTTCAAAACAGCGTGGTTTGTTAATAAACAAAGCGTTTTAGATGCAAATCCCTAATGTGTTTCAATGAAAACACTCATTTACAAACTCATTTACAAACATTTAGTTGTTATTAAATTAATCTAGGGTACTGTATTACAATGATAACGTTTAATTTAGGAACATAAAAATCTTTTCGATATTTTCAAATTAGAGAAGAAGAAACCACTTTACAGCACCATCAAAATAGCTCTTGGTCTGCCCTAGCGTTAAGAGGGGGTCTCGATCGGCGGAGATGCAGCGTTTACATTTAGACTAAATTTCACCCAAAATAGCTCTTGGTCTGCCCTAGCGCTAAGAGGGGGTCTCGATCGGCGGAGATGCAGCGTTTACATTTAGACTAAATTTCACCCAAAATAGCTCTTGGTTTCCCTAGCGCTAAGAGGGGGTCTCGATCGGCGGGGATGCAGCGTTTAAATTTAGACTAAATTTCATTTCTGCATGGATGCTTGTATTTTATGTCCCACCCCACGCTGCCACCACGCCCCGCCCAACACCGCCGTCATGCCCCAGTACGCAGCTCGATTTCCTGTACTGCTTGAAATGAGCGCTCTAGGCAGCACCGCTTAATAAAACAACTTTGTTGGACAAAAATATAAACTCCAGCTGTGCCCTCTCATGTTACTGCTTACGTTGTGGGAAAAATGGTGTCCTGAATCTGTGAGCCTGCCAACGGTCAACCTCATTGGCAAACCACTAGGGAGACAATATTCCAGAAAGACTGAGGGATGCTTGTCACAGTTGGAGATTTTAGTCAAGGCGTAAGGGAAGTTTGGGGCTTGACTTTGAGTCTGGTCTGAGTAACAGCTACCGCTCGCTGCTCCGGCAATTAAGGCCCGCTGGGGGAGTCACACTGAGCAAATGTAAGCGAGAGACACCGGATGCGCTATCAGTGGAGCCGACATTAATTCAGTTTCAGAGACCTTTGGTGAGAGAGACCTTTAGGCTGTACTACATCTGACATGGCACAGGGGGAAACAGGCCCAGCACATGTGAACTGGAATTGGTTTGATATTCTATTCATGAGAGTGGTTATGAAACCCGAGTTGCTATTTGGCTGTGAGGGCACCGGAAATGTTACCCCTCCGTACTGAAATCTCTGTGAGAGAGCGGGCATGTAATGTGTGGGGCACATCTATTTCAGAGTAAGCCTACTGGTTCAACACCTGAGCAAGTGGTTTTAAATGACAGGACGACTAGGGTCCTTCATCTTGAAACCCCTTCAGGTCTCGTCTGCTGCCTCAAATGATTGACTGTGTAGCACCGAGGCGCCGCGTGGTCGGACCGCAGTGGAGCGCGACACTCCATCTCATCAGACGGGTCGAGTCGAGGGGGCGGCGACAGAGACCAAACTGTATCCTCATCGTCACGGGGAAGTAGAGCGTGTCAAGAACAGGCCCTCTCTTCACACTGTGCCAGAAATAAAAGGGGGAAAAAAAGATCCGACAAAACCAGCCCAGGAAACGGTCACGGACGCAGGGGCGGCACACACAGAAACGGCGCAGTGGGCGGACGTGTGCTCTCCGAGTCACTGACTCAATCATGCGGCCGGATAGGTTTGGCTGGTCAGGCATTTAACCTTGTGTGAGGCCTGCAGATAAGAGGGGGACACAATGTGCTTTTTTCATTACGCAGCGAGAACGCGGGGAGAGATTGGCCAGGCGCTCTGTGGAGCGGCAGGAAGGGGCAACTGGGAGTGCTGGGGGGAGGAAACAGCTGGGTTTCCGTAATGGGACCGGATGGGACTGTGTACCTGCTGGACACCTGCGGTGAAGACTTCGAGTAAACAACAGCGGCCCTGCTCAAACAGCCCCCCCCCCCCACCCCGCGTCCCCATCACATATACACACACACACAGTTTGTTCACGTGTCTGGTTAAGGTAGGGACTTTTTTCATGACCAACGAAGGCCACACCAGCAATCCCTAATTACCCAGGTGGATAAAGAAAACAACTTTTAACAAAGAAATGCCACTTACAGTACGGTCATACGTACTGTACTCTCAATCGGATAGATTCAAACAGAGCATTTTATACAAAATGTCGAACTTGCATTATCTGTGCCAATTGCCTTGGTTTAAAAAGCTGGTATTTTCATGGAAATAAGTGGCAGTGGACAGATGGAGTATTCGATTTAGAAAATGACACTACTGCTCTTTGTTAAGCAGGGGGGAACCTATTCTTACTTTTGACCATATGCGTCTGACCTTTCTGTGATTTTTCGGTTGTATGTCATACCCATGCATCCTTTCAGAATAATTGTGTGGTTTTTGTCATTGCTGCTTTAAGCAGAACTTGAACAGTGTTTTACATTGATCTCAGCCAACCGCTGAACTGCGTTTCACCTGTTCTGTGAAGGAACTTGAAGCCAAAGCCTGTCATTAGAGGTCACTGTTGTGCCTCAAACCAGATCTGCTTGTCTCCAGTTTGTTTGATGCGGCACCTTAAACGTAGAGGGGTTTTCTTCTTCTATAGCTATGGAGTAAATTGTAAAAGGTTTGACTAAATATCTCCCATGCAGCCTCTACCGGTGGCTTAGTCAGTAAAGGTGTTCGCCCGAGTGCAGACTGAGCCCCATGAGCTGGAGTTTGCCCGTTTGGTTCCAGCTCGTGTCATCAGTCGATGTTGACTGGGTGAGTACATAGGCAGAGCATGAATGGTGGAGCTAGGCGGGGTTAAATCGGCAGGGCTTCTCCTGGCTCGTCGCCAGTGAGTGCCTCCTACCGGCGGGTTGGCTGTGCTGTTGAGAGGGATGTGTCTCTCATCCAATCGGAGCGGAGCATCCATCCCCGGCAGGCTGTGCAGGTCTCACTTTCGTAAACCAATGAACCATTATCTTCATGCGAAGTTATATTGGACCTCTTTATTATTTAGGGAGGGTGGCTAACATAGCTGATAAAATTGGGATATAAGAGTGTATAGTGTGGGTTTTACCTTGCACAAAGATTATTATAAAATAAACATCCAGAGATTCGTCCCTGTAATACTCATTAGATGGGCAAAGGGCCTTTTTTTCTCCAAGAAAGGGTTTGGTTTATTGAGAATGAGACTGGAGGCAGTCACAAGTGACTATACCGCTGGTAGAGGTTTGTAAGATGCCCTCTGCTGGCCTATCATGTTTTTTTGTCATGAATCAGAAATGCTGGTTTATGACATTTACTGCCCTTCTAAATGCTTAATACTGTTAAAACATGTGGGGGATAAATTTGACTGCAGTGCCGCAAAGAAGTTATTTTATTTTAGAAATAACCTTTGCAGAATTGGACTTTTCTAAAAACATAAATAGGTAGAAAAGTAATCCCTTGAAGAATTCTCATAATAAAAACTTATGGCACCTCTAAATTTAGCATGTTCTTGAAATTTTATTAAATAAAAAGAAACGCGTTGTGCGGCAGAGTAATTCAAGTCGGAGCATCTTTCTTTATAACAGAGAAACAGCTCATGCAGCATGGGTGGCGGCAGAGTGAGGGACCTACGGGGCGGCCATTTACCCCAGAGCTGCCCTCACCCTGCCCCAACACTCACCGTGGCGCTCGCTCCCCAGACTCGGATCCACCGCACGGGCAGGAGACGGCCCCAAGGGCGGCGCTGGGCGGCGTGTGGGCACTGCATTGTTTACAGCCTTGACCCGCTTGCCCTTTTGATACCAGCTCCAGTGACACACCACCAGGGGCGCTGTGGTGTAGGCAAGGGCTGAAGCATCCTAAGGCTGGTGGAGCAAATGCGTTTTTACACACCTAAGAACTTAAAATGTGCAGCCTATACCTTCAGTTAGTTAACGCAGGAGATTTAATAAAACAATGGCGTTTTACCCTGAGGTCCCACACTTTAGTTTAAATGTTTCTTGCACACTAAACAATGGACACAGCATTGCACATAAGGCCACAGTAGGGATGTAATTTGTAGGTTTTTGTGGTGAAATTACATCCTGGAGACATATAGCGGGTGAAATAAGTATTGAACACGTCACCATTTTTCTCAGTAAATATATTTCCAAAGGTGCTATTGACA
>JAOYSI010003305.1:0-10486 GCA_025775065.1 Hiodon alosoides
GGTAAGAGGCAGGGTGAGTCTGCTGTACTCTTAGTGTGTTTCTGTGTGTCTTACTCTGTGTCTGTGTGTCTCTCTGTTTAAATGTAATTTTCATTTTAATTGGTTTTATTGGTAAGACGAAATTCATGTTGTGTTGCCAAAGCCCATAAGAACTTTTTAAATCATTATAATAAGAAGAAAATTGTTTGTCTGTGTCTGTCTCTAGCAATGTTTATTTGAAGTCTGAAGTTCAAATTTGAATATGCATTGTTGGCTTTAAAAAGTTGGCATTTCCTAATCCCTGGGCTGTGGAGGTGACAGGGACAGATTTTCCTGGCTAGGGAGGTGTCCTCTCTGGATTGGTTTAGGTGGTACGGCCAGCCTCGGTTCCCTTATAAAAGGGGCTGGTGGACGGACATTGGGGTTAGGTAGTCTGGGGACCGAGATCTCTTCTCTTAGTTAATTTTGTGCACAGGACCCAAATGTTGAATTTGAAGAAATTGGTTAGGTCTCCTTTTTGCTACAATACAAACAAAAAAATGTAATCCGAAAAACATAACTCTGTGTTTCTGAGACATTCTTTCATTACAATTAAAATATCCAAGAGCTATTTACTGTTGATGGTTTGAATGCTTTCAATGCTTTTTAGGGTTGAAGAGATCTAAGGTTCAACTAAAGACAACAAGTGTCCGGGGAGGGGTGAACAGAACACAGGTACGCTTTAATACATGTGCAGACAAACCTATTCTTACTGAAAACAGGTATGTGTTATTACACGTGTAGACAAATCCATTTATACACAACCTACAGATTTTTAGAATTGTTCATTTTTTAAGCACATTGAGGTTTCTCCTTCTCTGTCAGATAGAATGTAAGTAGTTAGTGAGGCTTTAATTATAGACTGTAATTGTCGTGATGAAAATTAAACTGACAATTACTCAATCGATACTAAATTACTCAAAACGTTTTGATTTGTATGCAAAATCTAGAGACATGACAATACAGTGAAGGTGTGGTAAAAATTTAAGACATGACAATACAGCGAAGGTGTAAAAAGAGAGACATGACAGTACAGTGAAGGTGTAGTAAAAATTAAAGACATGGCAATGCAGTGAAGGTTTAGTAAAATTAGAGACATGACAATACGATGAAGGTGTAGTAAAATGAGAGATATGACAATACAGTGAAGGTGTAGTATAATTAAAGAATGAAAAATACAGAAAAGGTGTAGTAAAATGAGAGACATGATAATAATGTGTTAGTGTTGTCAAATCATGTGAATGGTGTTTACCCAAACTTTGCTTTGCCGTTTTTATTATAAATTGTTCCTAAATGGTGTCCATTCCCTGCCCTCCCAGGAGGAGGATGGTGGGCTGAACTACGCCACGCTGGAGATCCGTAAGGGGACGAAACGGCCAAAAGCACCACGAGCCCAGCCCAGTGACTTCTGCACCTACTCAGAGGTCAACAGTAGTCGGGTGTAAAAGTACCTCAGTCACTCGTTGCCTATAGAAATTCTTTGGCAGAGATTAAAAAAAAAGTGTTCTTTTCATCCTGGGGAAGACACTACTCTGCCAGGGAAACACCTACTCCATCAGGAGGACACACCCACTCCATCCACAGGACACACCCACCCTGTCCAAGACACACCCACTCCATCCACAGTACACGCCCACTCTGTCCAAGTCACTTCTGCTTTTTCTACAAGACACATGTATTATGTATTATGTCGCATGGAAAACTCTCTGTACTATGTGTGGCTATTGTAAAAGCAAAAGTCAGTTTTATGTTTGTTATTTAAAGCTCTCCTCCTTTTAATAAAAGCTCAGGGAAAACCATAATGAAGACTGAGTATTTCTGAGTATTCCTTATTATACTGTTTTATTTTGTTGCATTGCAAGAATGTTACATTGACTAATTTGAAAATGACATTTAAAATGACTTGAGCTCTCTCTCCTTGTACAGTTGCACAGTTACGTTAGTCCATTTGTAAAACTCAAATTTTGTTAGGAAATAATAGATTTCTCTCTGTATGATGTACTTTTCCTCCCCATTATTACTAGTTAACTCCACACAACTCAGAGCAGTAAAAGTGGGCAGTTCCCCTGATGTCTCTGCACACTACACTGAAGTGCTGTGCTGTAGGCTGTGAGGAGAGACGCAGTAGGAAGTGGTTTGGTCATCATCAGCCCTTTACAGACGGAACGTTCCATCTACCCCAGGCCCATAGGTGACCAAACACTTCCTGTTGTTTTAACAGCTTCCAGGGTCCTTAGGCAAGCTCTTCTACTGAAAAACACACAACAATACTGCCTGAACTGCAGAACACAACACACAACAATACTGCTTTCACTGTGGAGCTGATGTGAACACAGAGGGGGATACTTAAAATAGCTAACGTAAAAACGTTAGGTCAAGGGGATTTTCTCAGAGCATATTTTCTTTCAATGAGAGAAACATGGAAGTTAGTACAGTTTGTGAGTTGGTAGTGTAACTTCTGAAATTGCTAGTCTTCAAAATTGCCACACATTACCAAAGTCCTCTTCATCAGTACAGCTGCACCTGAGTCGCAAAAGCTGTCAGGAAGGAGTGGAGTTTTTGCATGGCTTAGGATATGAAGAATCACGGTGCAAATATCAATGGGAGCCAGTTGCTCTCAGCATTTCTATCAATGCATCAATGTGTTACTCACTGAGAGAGAGATTCCTTTAGAATGTTTAGTCTGAAAGACAAATTCAAGTCAATTTATAAACCTGTTATTGTTAAGGTTCCTGAGATCATAATTGTGTGACGGTGACCGATTGAACTGATTCTACAATTCAGTACATCTTTATGTCTTTCACCTCCTGGTCCTCTGCATCTCCTCAGCCAGTTTAATTTCAGTTAGTATTCTCCAACTCCAACCAAAACCTAGCTGATCATGACTAGGGGACTAGAGTGACCAAGCGATGCCTGGGCTGGCGAGGGGGTGAAATCGGGAGGGATTCTCTCATCTCTAGCGAGCCACTCCTTGTTGCCTGCGGGCTGGCAGTGTTGCAGAAAGGGACCTGTCTTTCCTCCAATCGCCACTTATCCTCTCGTGTGGGCTGTGTAGCCTGCAAAGTGTAAAAGAGATTGGCGGTTTGAATGTGACTAGGGCTGCGATCCAATCAAAACTTTGGAAACCCGATGATCACACTTTCAATAACTGCATGTAATAGTTTTGAAAACTATTTTAAACTTACATTTATTAGTTTGCCAGATGGTACGGTCTGAAATACAAGGCCGATTTGTTGTACTGACATGATTTCCTTATATTCTACGCACTTATAATGGGTGAAACATCTTCCTTCAGTCTGTCAGCTCTAACTCTAAAGGTTAGAACAATTCAGCGTCTCAGACAACAACCACCAATAGCTTTGTATACGCCCTTTAAAGGTAATGTCCGCCCATAATAACGGAAACTACCAGTAGACTCTGTCACTTAATCTCACCGCTGAACATGGGCAAGCTTTATGTCTCTTTGATTGCCTTACTATGTGAGTATTCACACGTTGTGTGTCTCATTATAGTAGAATTGACACTTTACCAGCAGTAGTATCTGATAAGAGAAATGACCATTTTCGGTTTAAGATTAGGAGAGACGAGTGTTGGTGTCATCTGAATAAAACATTGTTTGCTAACTCTAACTCAGTATTAGTAGGACGGTTGGCTCCTTGCTTAATCAGTGACCAGCCTTGTTTCAGAAAGTCTTTTCTCCGCATTGATCTTCTCACTGTCCCTCACCTTCTGTTCTCCTTCCTCCTCCACAGGTGTGGACCTCTCTGGTCAGGAGAAGAGCTTTAAGAAGACCAAACTGAGGAAAGTCAGACCAAGTGACAACGTCACTTTGAACTGCGATGTCAAAAATGAGAAATATACAGTGTGGTACAGAAACCACTTTAATGACAACCAGCCAACACTGAAAATGGAGGGCTTAGAATACGAACGCAATCCTCTCCCTCGATTCTCTTTTGTGTGGAACTCTTCATCTGGGTCATTTAGTCTGAGGATAGAGAACTTCACTGAGTCTGATGTGGGACTTTACTACTGCGCTTCACTGGGCATTAACATATACACTGGGCAGGACGGTAAAGTGCATACTGAAGATATTTACAATGAAGGAAATGTGAGTACGGTGCTTTGGCTTGAAGGTGAGAAAATCAATCCAGTCTTTTACTTGTTTTCATTTATGTGATCCTTACTTCAGGGTAATGTCATGGTAGCAATTATTAATGTAATATATGGGTATTAATGAAGTAACCATTGGCTATGTGACAGAGATAAAAACTACTGAAATGTACATAAACATTCCTTTTTGTCTTACATTACCTTACCCTACATAAACTATTTTTCATTTAAAAAGCAGTGTGTTATGTTAAAGGCATGCTGTATTCTATTGTAACGGAGAGAAACACAAAATAATCTGTATCAGAAAGTTCACTATTGCGTTTGTTAACTTGCTGCTCGTTGACTTGTCTATTTGCCTCCTGCGCACGAGTAGACTGCTGCTGTCCTGCATTGCTAGCCCTCTCACTACTGCTGCCGGCGTCAACTCCGTGTTTTGTTTGTAAATGATACTTCAGACTCGATGTACAGTAGCTGCGAATAACTTTGCTTTTGTCTAAAGACCCATCTGTAAGGGTTTTGTAATTAAGCTGGCCGTTTAAAAGCCCTTTAGCAGGATTCTCCATCATTCGAGCTTATTTAATCAGCAAAGCTTTGTCTATATTCAAGCAGTCGATTGATAAACAAGTGCAAGACCGTGGAGCTGTATTTTAACTATGGACTGTTTGGTTCTAAGGCTCAAAACAAATGCGTTAATTGTGACAAAAAAAATGGCGTTAACCATTTGAAATGAATCACATGTTCACTCTGACAGCCTTAATGAGAATATTTTCTCCATGTCAGCGATGGTAATATTACATCAATAACTAACTGAAATCTACGTTCTAACAAGGCACTTGTATGCAATTCAAACATTAATTGTAACAAATATAGCTGTTGAAGTTAGTCACCAGATGCATACTAAAACAGGTCTCAGTTGAAATGAACACTAAAATAACTGCTGCTGCCCTCTAGGATTATAAGGAGAATATCTTAGTCTAACCCAGGTAGTCTCCAACTTTGTTCCGTGTTTTTTTGGTTGCAATTGAGTGCACATCTGGAGATGAAGTCGCAGATTAATATGCAGCTCCATACTGACTCTGCACGTTCTGTTGCATTTGACCCTTTTTTTGTCTCTATTCATACCAAACGACCCGTCTGCCCCCGTTTCTTATATCATCTTTTTAATAAAATGCTTGCCATTGTTGAATACGTGTTGTCCTATACACGAGTGTGTCCAACATGGTGACTAACAAGCTGTTTCTGATTCTTCCCTAGACGACCCCACTTTACCCTGCCCCACTCTGCCGCCCAGCTCTACTTGGCTGGATCAGAACTGGGTTCTACTGGTCAGCATCATTCCAGCCTTAGCTCTGATCTGCGTTACCCTCTCTGTGTTTACATACTGGCTGGGTAAGAGGCAGGGTGAGTCTGCTGTACTCTTAATCTGTGCCTGTTTGTCTCACTCTATATCACACTATGTGCCCGTGTGCCTTAGTCTGCATCTCACTCTGTGCCTGTGTGTCTCACTCTGTGTTTAACTTTGCGATGCGGGGAGAGTTTGAATGCTTTCTGCTTCTCCTCTGACCTGTTGTGTGACGGGGGTTTGACCTTCTGTCTGGGGTGTTTATGCCATTCAGGGTCAAATAAATCCGAGGTTCAACAAAAGAGGACAAGACTCACTGGAAGGGTGAGCAGGGAACAGGTACGCATTATTTCATGTGCAGACAAACCTTTTCTTAGACACTCAACAGACAAGAGAGACAGGATAAATGTAGAGAATTTTAATGCGACATTAAGAGAGACGATGATACAGTGATGTGTAGTAAAATGAGAGAGATGATGATACAGTGACAGTGTGGTCAAATCATGTGAATGGTGTTTACCCAAACTTTGCTTTGCCTGTTTTATTATAAATTGTTCCTCAATGGTGTCCATTCTCTGCCCTCCCAGGAGGAGGATGGTGGGCTGAACTACGCCACGCTGGAGATCCGTAAGGGGACGAAACGGCCAAAAGCACCACGAGCCCAGCCCAGTGACTTCTGCACCTACTCAGAGGTCAACAGTAGTCGGGTGTAAAAGTACCTCAGTCTGCCTGGTAGCTGTATAGATGGATCTATAAGACATTCAGCAAGTTTCATAAATAGCTTACTCAAGAGAGAGTCCTCCAGTTTTTGTGTCTGTGTGAATGTTTAAATGTTTCTTTGCATTATGCTTAACTGCACTTATTGTGTTGTAAAAGGTCAAACAATTATTAAATGTCCGTTTCTTTATTTCATACCTTGATAAATTATTTTAAAAAAATTCTACTTTTGTGACATTCCCCCATATAATTGTCACCTAACCTTGGGAAACATATATTTAGCAACCACTAGTGGGGTGAAGTAGAATGAGATGTGAAAAGTAGGTTGGAGAGGGTATTCTCTGAATTCTGCTTGGATCTCTTGTTTAGCACACCACAATAAAGGTGTTTGTTTGTGACATTTTACATCCTGCACGTACTCTCTGGCTGCATTAAACAAAAATAAAAGAACCGCAAATCTAGACCGACAGGTCGAGCTGACAGGAAGCCTACTCTTTATTTGTAAGATTTTCACTCACTCACTGTTTCAGAGGGCATTATACCTGTCAAAATCATTGGTTTTACAGTTATACATCACACCGGAAAAAAAAAAGTGAACTTGTACGTAACTGATTTCCTTCATACACAACTAGCCAAACCAAAGCAGACGCCCGTGGTTCCCACCAGGTCGTGATCCAGTAAATACCAGCAGCTGCATTCGGTTTTGGGAGATGACATTTAGATAAAATATACTTTAAAAAAACTGTATTCTCAGTAGATTGTGTTGATCTGACATCAATTCCTTTTTTAAATCATCACGATTACTTTAGGTTACCAGCTGTCTCCTATACCTGAACGTGAGTATGACCAAGTCAGTGCTGTTTGGTCCACTTTATCCTAGTGAGATTTTTTATTTGCTTTTAAGAAACACTTTGAGGGACAATGTCAACTCTTTTCATAGCCAGGGGGTTGTAAGTTTTAAGTCAATCCTTGAAGAGACACGGGACCCGATTCACAAGTGGCTTTTCATCTCGGTGTTCATAGCGAAAAAATCGGACGAATTTGCTAACCGTAAGCTACTATTTGAGTTGTGTCCACAATTACAAAGTAAATCCCGAAGGGATTCATGAGTGTTGTTAAGAGGAGCCCAGAGACTTCCTGCCACCTCCAGGACACTGAACACACCCACCCCATCAAGACACACCCACTCCACTCAAGACACACCCACCCCATCCAAGACACACCCACTCCATCCACAGACACACCCACCCCATCCAAGACACACCCACTCCATCCACAGACACACCCACTCCATTCAAGATGCACCCACTCTATCCACTGGACGGACCCACCCTGTCCAAGTCACTTCTGCTTTGTCTACAAGACACATGTATTATGTTTCATGGAGAACTCTCTCAGTTAAAAGCAATATTAAGTATAATAAAAAGCGTTTCCTCCATTTATTTAAAAAAGCCCATAAAGAAAGATTACTAGTGTTTGTTATCATACTGTTTTATTTTGTTGCACCATTACCTTAGTCTGATACTGTTACAATACATAATTTGCATCTCTATCATGTACTTTTCCTCGCAATTTTTCGAATACGTTTGCTGTCAACTCCACACAACGGGGCAGTTCCCCTGATGTCTCTGCACACTACACTGCAGTGCTGTGCTGTGGGCTGTGAGGAGAGACGCAGTAGGAAGTGGTTTGGTCATCATCAGCCCTTTACAGACGGAACGTTCCATCTACCCCAGGCCCGTAAGTGACCAAATACTTCCTGTTGTTTTAACAGCTTCCAGGGTCCACAGGCAAGCTCTTCTACTAAAAAAACACACAACTCTGACTACTGTATGGAGCAGAACACACAACAATACTGATGCACAACACACTGATGTCACACAGCCAGAACACCTTGTTTATGTCACACAGCCAGTGCACATTAAGATAGAATCCCGCTTGAAACCCTCACTTGCTACAGGACATGTGACCATGCATTGGCAAGAAGCTCATCGCCACAGCGTTGATGGAAATTGTCTCTTGATAACTTTAGCAGATGGGGTTGAAGTGGCAGCACCAAAGGGGGGGGGGGGGTTTCCTGTGGTTACTTCTGGTAACCTGTGTCAACGGTGGCATCATTACCACGCTTAACAACTTTATGGGCTGAGTTTCGCCCACGATGCAATCGCTAATGCGAGTTGCAGTTCGAGTTTCTGTCTGACACGGTTCTATTATTAAGCACTACCTCTTAAAACGGTTCCGAGCGGGCTGAATTGGGACCGAATTGTTAGTCGGGACATTAAAGGGTATGAGAAGGGATTGCATTGCAAATCCAAATGCAGCAGGGAGAACTCCTGGATTCAGGGGCTGACCTGAGCCCAAAGGCAGCAGGGAGAACTCCTTCATTCAGGGGCTGACCTGAGCTGATAGGCAGCAGGGAAACCTCCCAGATTCGGGAGCAGACCTGAGACCAAATGCAGCAGGGAAAACTCCCGGTTTCAGGGGCTGACCTGAGCCCAAAGCCAGCAGGGAGAACTCCTGGATTCAGGGGCTGACCTGAGCTGAAAGGCAGCAGGGAGACCTCTCGGATTCGGGAGCAGTCCTGAGCCCAAATGCAGCAGGGAAAACTCCCGGATTCAGGGGCTGACCTGAGCCCAAAGCCAGCAGGGAGAACTCCTGGATTCAGGGGCTGACCTGAACTGAAAGGCAGCAGGGAGACCTCTCGGATTCGGGAGCAGACCTGAGCCCAAATGCAGCAGGGAAAACTCCCGGATTCAGGGGCTGACCTGAGCCCAAAGCCAGCAGGGAGAATTCCTGGATTCAGGGGCTGACCTGAGCTGAAAGGCAGCAGGGAGACCTCTCGGATTCGGGAGCAGACCTGAGCCCAAATGCAGCAGGGAAAACTCCCGGTTTCAGGGGCTGACCTGAGCCCAAAGCCAGCAGGGAGAACTCCTGGATTCAGGGGCTGACCTGAGCCCAAAGGCAGCAGGGAAACCTCCCGGATTCGGGGGCTAATCAGACCAAATTCACTAAGCTTTTCCCATGCTCCACTTGGTTCGTGTTGACACAGTGGCCATACATTATACACCAGCCCAGTACTACAACACATGAGTCAAAATCACCCTTAAGGTTCTGCAGAAACAGAAGGCATAATAATAAACTTAAGCCCAAGGTTTCATAACCATTAAGTTTGATGTAACTTTTTTACTTTTTAACAGATGTGAGCTAAAATCCCTCCACGACGCCCCGCGGCTCTTTAGCCGAGAACATGTATTAGGTCACATAATGACTCAAAAATGTGTCATATAAAGTGAAGTCCTAAAGCGAGACCACTAGATGATTTAGGTGTTGCACTCATAACCAGCACTGTTTGAAATAATTAAAAATAACATTGAATAATGTCCCCTGAGCTAGGAAAACCAAGCAATGATACCATATAATATACAGTAATGTTTGTAACAAATCTCAAAGTAATAAATAAGTAATAACATGAAATGTCTTAGAAAAGTCAGCATTAAGGGCACACAGGGGTTAATTGAATCTGAGTTAAAGAAATCTGTACAAATTAGATGCAAGAGCAGCATTTTAATAGCAATATGTTTCAGCGCTAATTAGAAGAAAACCAAGATCTTTTTTTTTTTTTTAACTCCCAGCAGTCTTTTTGCGAGATGAGGTAGTGTTGAGTATACTGCTCACAAGAAAGAGAGAACATGCCATCATTTAATTATGGTTACACGTTCTCTGTTTGTCTCCCAACGCAGAGATTTCACACACCATCTGTGTTCATTGATACATGTTTGCATTCATGAGAAGAGTCTTTTCCCCAAACTTACCTCAGACCATCTGTGAAAACAAGACTCCCTCCACACATTGCGAAACTCTTCAATGCGTGCAGAATGACCCAGAAAAAGAAATCACAGACCCAGAAACAGATAGGTTCAGTGGCAGGCATTTATTCTGCAAAAAAAAATTTAAAGCACACCAACAGGGCTGTTGTAAATAATAGACATGATTTGTCACACATGCTCAAACATTACAGATGTTATTTGTTTGAGCATGTATAATGAATAGAGTATATTATAGGTGTGTATTAAGACACGTGTACTATAGGAGAGACGTGTATTATAGAAGAGACGTGTACTATAGGAGAGACATGTATTATAGAAGAGACGTGTACCATAGGAGAGACATGTATCATAGAAGAGACTTGTATTTTAGGAGAGATGTGTATTATAGGAGAGAAGTTTATTATCGGAGACACGTGTATCATAAAAGAGACTTGTATTTTAGGAGAGATGTGTATTATAGGAGAGTCGTTTA
>JAOYSI010003306.1:0-15262 GCA_025775065.1 Hiodon alosoides
CGGCCCCCGCCCCGCCCCCTCCCCCCCCCCCCCGCCCCGCCCCCCCCCGCCCCCCCCCCCCCCCGCCCGCCCCCCCCCGCCCCCCCCCCGCCCGGGCGCGCCGGCCCCCCCCCCCGGCCCGGCATCAATGAAACAAGGATTTTCCTGCTGCGGGTTTGTCTCGTGCGGTCGTCATGGTTACGCCGCCAGTGGCCAAGGCAGAGAGGATGCCTCACTGCTGCTGCTGAGTCTCCTCTCCCTGCATTGACACAACCTGGCGTTTTTCTGAGCCTCTCTCCCTGCCATGCCAACCCAGGCAGTCTGAAATTCCTATTGGTCAGAGTATGAGCATCACGGTTGTGCTCAGAGATCAGTGGGTTCAGCAGCACGGGATTTGGGATTGATGTCTGCCTACTAACTGATTTCGCCGCTCGTTCGGTTGTTTTTTATTTCCTTTATTTGTAGGCTGTTTAGCGGAATTAGAGCAGTCTGGTGCGTCCACTTGGATTACCCAGTTATCATTCTCCCCACCCCTTCTCTCTTGTTCTCTCTCTTTCTCCGCTCTCAGTTCCAATTGAATTTGGGCGCTGTATGTGGCTGTGCACAACGTCAGACAAAAATAAAGACGTACAAAAATGAAAAAAAATGTGTAAATGCTCAATATGTTGTAAAAATGTTGTAAAATGCTTTAATATATATTTGAGGAATTAAACATGTACTAAAATCATTCTGGATACATGCATCCACATATGAGAAAAACAATACATTTTACTTCGCTCTCTCTCAGGATAGGGCGAACTCGCTCCGGAGGAATTTTCCTGAGAAAACTAGGCTCTCTTATCTTATAACTCTTATTGTGAATATAAACCAAGGTTCCATTTGGATTATTCCATCGTAAGCGTTAAATTTCTTGTTAGCAAAAAAAAAAAAAATGTAGCTGGGCTTTGAAATGTAAATAATGTCGTGGCCCCCTTTACAGTTGCACAGGCCCATATGGAAAGCTCAGTGTCAATTAGCATTGAAATCATTGAGCATTTGTTGTGGCCCCACAGCACAACCAAAACCCAGCCCGTAACTCATCTGTGTAATGATCACAGCAGAAACAAAGCAGAGTTTCAGCCAGTTTGCGACATGGAAGAATTCATACAGGAAGCTGTCAGGGGAAACAGGAAGTAATGCCACCGCTTCATGGAAAGGAATGAATAATTGCACTGGTGCTCTCGGAAGGCTCCGAGGCGAGAAGGTGGGTAGGGTTGCATCGTAACCGGAGACATATAAAACACAGCCTCCACCTCCTGGGTACAACCGGCTTGGACTGCAATCAACACTGTGTTTCATTCAGAGAGAATGAAACTCATCTAAAAAAACCTGGCTGGTTCTGGAGCCAGGGGTTAAGGCCGGGGAGTGAAACCCAGGGAACCGGCTGCCAAAAGCCCAGATCACACCATCAGCATGACTCAGAGTTCTGCCTCCTGCTGCTGTCTCTTTGTAACTGCTGTGCCGTAGAGCACGGTCCTCAAGTGTAGGAACTGGTAGCTTACTGGTTGTTCAATTGTGTCAAAATTTGTGTTAAATTTGTGTTAAATTTGTGTTAAATTTCCCATTTGGATGTATGATATATGGAGTGGTTTAAATCAACAGACATCTGCGAGCGTATTGAATGTATGAAGATATATTTTGCGTCATTTACAGTACGTTGATGTTTTTCGACATGCATCTCAACTCCACCCCGTTCTGGTAGAACGATCTATTTAATCAGCATAATTACTTCCACTGATTATGTGCCACCTTAATTTGCTTACATACTCATCACACCATTGAAAACTCCAAATGAAACATATTGAATGGCTCTGGGCATTGGGTCTGCCAGCTGTGATCATCTTACATTAAAGCTTCCAGTAGCCTGTGACTCAGTGCCGTTTCCTCGACATGAGATAACTACGCTATCTTCGATGATCAGTAAGCATTTGAGCCGATCTAAACTGAGAGCCCTCAGAACCTTTTCAAGTGTCATTCAGTTCACGGGGTTTTGAGCCTTGGTCAAGTCAGGAGTCCAACAGAAATCAGGTAATCTCTTCTAAAGTGAAGTCAATGCATTTATTCTTTTTAAAGATTGTGTTTTTTGCACCTTGATCCTCATAACATTTTCAATCTAAAAGTTTCAATGATTTTATGCAGAAATAATTTTCAATACGCTGTGCAGGGAACAACTGTACAAATGTAAATGAAAGCACACTAATCTTTCCAAAAAGGGGCTGGTGTTTTCTTAAATAAACATAAACATGCTTGTTCAGCAATGATTGCACCCGTGGAGAGTGAGTCACTTTCTCCGTCAGCACGGAGCACGCCAGTAGTCAGCGAGACAATGACAAAGTGAGACGTGAGTGGGAGTGACAGAGAAACGGTAAGCCGGGCCAGGAGAGAGGGCAGTGGAGAGAGCTGCGTCACTCGTCGCCTGACTGTGACAATCAGAGCGTGCAGACGCTGAGACCTCAACCAGCCCAACGGGATTAAGAGTGACGGACATTCGAGGCCTACGGCGGGTCGACGACTTGACCGCCCCCCCAGGCAAAGCAGACTGTCTCTTCCCTTTACACTCTCTGATCAATCACGGCTGCCCCCGCACTCCTGCTGTTAATAGAGAACAGGCTAATTGGCTCTTAGTATCCCAGTGCCATCAGGTCGCAGATCTTCTTACTTTCAGCCAACCTTCTCTTGGATACAGGCAAATCCAGTGGCATGGACGTTAAATATATTTCCCCCCAATATTATTGTTAGCTGTTGCTGGTTAAGCACGTCGTCTTCTCAGTCGCTTTCGAATTGGTCTGAATACTTTCTCTCATCTGCTTGTAGACTTCTTTGTGGCCTTCATACACTTTTTACATAAAAACAGAGGGAATGTTGGTATGAGTTACTGCTTAATTAAGGAGCTCAGATGGAGGCGCTGCGTCTACTTAGTAGTCCATATTCAGAGCACCGTCCCGGGCTCCCACGCCTCCCTAAATTGTTGACAGTGGAAGACAGAGAGTGGCTCTCTCTGGGAAATGACATTGCAGTGGCTCAACTTGCTCCTTTCATCTGTCTTTTTCGGCAGCTGGCTGGCTGGCTGAGAAACTACCCGCGTTCCTTTCCCCCTGCTCAATCTGCTCTTCTCTCAGCGGTCTTTGTGGTTCTGTTTTTGGCAGTACCTCAGAATCTGCAAAAGAGGAATGGCACCTGGTGCAGTTAATGTTTCTACATTGTGGTATATAAATCAAGTAAGTTAGTCAGATTTTACTTTACTAAAATGAGGGACAAGAACAAACGGCACTGGAAGCTAAGAGACATTCTGAATGTGAATTCAAAAACCAATCAAATCCTTGTAAAAATGGAATATATAAAATATCCCTTACTTAGATTATGTCAAATGGGTCTAATATGAATAACAATAAAGTTAATAGAATTCCGGCAGTCATGGAAATTATTTTTATTTTCTGATTTTTCTCTTCAGAACACAGAACGGCAGTCAGACGCAGGTCCAGTGTCATTGTTTCTGCAGAAAAACTGTTCATCCTGTTCACGCACACCCTGTTTTAATAGGCTGTTTGGAAACAAGCTGGTGTTTACCTCAGCCAAAAGATTTTTGTGGGGGCTGTGATGACTGAGAGGGAATCCAAAACAAAACAAGAACAAAAATATGAGGTTTAGCGTAATGCAATGGAAGTGGAAAGCATTGTTCAGTGATGATGGAAATACTAATCTTCAATTATATATCACAATAGGTAGGACAGGACTGATCAGCAATGATTGTGCTAACATTCATAAATTTTTCATGTAATACATTCTGTTTTGGAACTTGTGGCATGCCGAGGCATGCCTGGTCTGGGAGCCGCCAGACACAGAGGCGAATGCCGGATTTTACGCCATTTAATTGCCACGACCAAGTACCACGACCAGGGCCACGATTCTATCGCGATCACGAAAAATCACTTAACGTGAAATTTTCATTTTTATGAAGGGTATTGCGAAAACCCTACATAATGAAATAATTAAACATTTAGTCCTATACAAGAATGCTCACTTCTTATGACATATTATATTATATAACAGTTTTCAACAGCAAGTTAGAACAGCCAGATAGGTAAGTACTACACTTACTGATTTAAATTTGAATAAACTAGTTATCTTTTTATTCTTTCATATTTTCAAATGCATTTTTCATTTTTAATAAAAAAGTTCGACTATTTCAGATACTGTTTTCATAAATGAAATGACTTAAGCTGAATATCTTGGATACAGTGCAAAAAAAAAGACCACGTTAATACATCCTTTACAAATATTCTAGCCTTTCCCTGGCTATGCTGCCCTGCAGGAATAAAACGATGGCTGTTTTTTCCCTTGTGGAGGGGGGGAACCCTCTTGCGGTTCGTCTACCCGTGCTGCACCCAGACGAGCTGTCTGGTGGACAGGCGAGCAGGAGCAGATGGCCCTCTTCACCACCACAGGCAAGTCTTGGGTTATATGTCGGGAGCAGCCATGGGAACCACCAAGGGCGTGGAGGTAAACATCTGTTGGGACTGCTGACGTGGAACTGTCTCTCAGCAGGGCTAAGGAGGGGCGTGTCTCAACTGGGATTAGCGGAGGTGGTGACAGTAGCCTACAGTAGTGCCTACAGTAGCAGAAACAAAGGTTGGTCTCTGGAGGGTGTTAGAGTCCTCCGTATGTCAAACAGACCTGAAGGTTGCCTGGGGCAGAAAGACAAATCTGGCTCGCCAGTCATATCTGAATGGAAACAGTTACGCATTTGGAGCATCCCACATCCGAGCAGGTACCATTAGCAAGTCCTCACCATTGTTTATGTGTTCTTCATGTCGGGTTATCTATTCAGAGCTCAGCTTCACCAGTTTCCTGGTGAAATTCTCTCCACCAATGCCCCCAAAAGCCCTCCCCTCGAGAGCAGGGCATGTAGTGTCAACCCAAAGACCATACATTTTTTTTGTCTGATGTCAGAGTCGTGTAGAGTGATCTTGACACACCATCCTTGTATGACCGTCCCTCCGGGCTGAAGAAAATACCCCAGAAACACACAAGGTCACTCTGCGGGCTGGCTGTGCGAACGGGACGGCTGGCCCAGGTTTCATCCCAAAGGCTGCAGACACTGCTGTACACACCACTTTGTCCTTCAGACCATTTTAGTCTGTGAAATGACCATCTCTATTCAGCCAACAAAAAGGGCCAGCACTTTTTTGTCTTCCGATTCTTAAAGCAACGTTTGTTCACGTACCATCCTTACTAATTTGTACAACACTGATGATACAGCACTGGGACCATACAGGTGTCTGCAGAGGAGAGTCAGAGAGAGTCACGGGAATGGGAGATGTGTTCAAATTCAATCAAACTACCCTGCAAACGAATAGAACTTTTTAGAGCATTTTCTATAGCTCCACTGAACCTATGTTGAAGCCTCACAGGGTTTCCCACTTCAAGACTGTAGATCGATTGTTTGCATATGGCATATACTTGGGAAGACTCACACAATTGTGTCTGCTTGGTTTGTCAGGGGAAAGACGTTAGTTTGTATGCACCCTAATACAGGACAGGTTAGATAAGGTTTGGTGAATGAAAAATGTAATTAAGCACAAAAACAGCCATATCTATCAGTGAACCCAGGAAAGGATTTTCTGATTTCTTGAATTGTGCCTTGAAGAAATTAAATATTGAATGTTTTCTCATTTCTTACCTAGGCCCAAAAAGCCTAAACACAATATTCAAAGATAATGTACTGGACCGGGACGGATATACTAATTGTTCAGAATGCAGCTGCTAGGATCCTAACAAGAGGTAAAAAAAATATCACGCCAGTTCAAGACATTGTATTGGTTGTCAAAAAAGTGTCGGGCAGACTTCAGTTTACTACCACTGCTAACATTTAGCTGTGAACATATCTAACCGATCTCATAGTCCCTTATTAGCCTCCTCGGTTACCCTAAAAGGTGGAACATTTTCGTTTACCAAGAATAGCTGAAACAAAGTCTGGGGGAAGAGCCCCTTTGGTGAAGGAGTCAGACACTGTATACGTTTTTAAAAATAGATTAAAAACGTGTGTGTTAAGTCATTATGGGGGCAGAGACAGATGAAGGGCTGTGGCTGAAAATTGGAAAAATTCTCGGTGATAAGAATCAAAGCCGCTAGCAGTCCGACTTGGCGTAGTATTGCTTTCAGTGGTGTGAGAGGGTTATCTGTCCTAATCTCTCTGTACGCTGCTATAGATTAAGACTGCTGGCGCCACCCTTGAAAACGGACTTCTCGCACTATTTATTATTAGTATGTAATATGTAATATGACCCTATTTCAATCCTTATTTCCCATCATTTCTCTCTCTTTCTTTTTCTCACTCTCGGTCATGTGAGCGACCAGTTGAGTCACCTCAGCCTCTACCACAGAAACCTCTCACGACCGGAGCGGTCTAGTTCTCTCGCATAGCTAACAGCTGAACTCTGCAAACTGTCATGCATCCTGTGTGGAGTCACAGATGCCGTTGTCCTGGTGAAAGGAAAACACTGTCTCGGCGGCTGTACTGAACCCAGTCTTAGGTTCAACACCTCTGCAATCTGTGGCTCTTGTCTACTGGGTATCTGTCTCTCTCCTTCTTTATCCCTCCTTGTCTGTCTCTAGCCCAGCGAGAGCAACGCTGAGTCACACGCCGGCAGCTCCTGCAACCTCTTCCATCTCATTGCCCTCCTTTCAGCGTGCTCTGCACGTGTTTATTCGTTTGTTTGCATCCGCACAAGTGCGGCACCAATCATTCGAGACTCCGGTTCAAAGCCGACATCATCCCGTTTTGCTCTAGCCCTCGATTCGGTTCCCTTGGAACTTATCCATGCTAATTAAAGCAGAATGCAGAACCGCGCATTCCCAGTGCCGCTGGGCATCACCAGGCAAGCAAGGATAAGCAGGATCAGGTGTGCTGTGCATGTGCAGGGCCCACAGCGGAGAGGGGGACAGATAAATAAGCAACGTTTTCTCTCTTAGCTATTAATTCGGTTGTGTGGCAGCCTGGCCCGCCTCCTCCTCTCAGCTGAGTTTGTCTCCCTGTCTTGTGTTTGCTTCAGATTAAGCTATCGTGTTAACTTCAAGCGGATCGATTTTGAAGGGAAGGCATTTGAAACTGGACCTCGATTTTGACGGAATACGCTCGACCCAAATTTCACTTTGCGGCGGAAAAATTCTCCCATGTTTTTGCATTACTCAGGGTTGTGAAGGTGTGAAGGGCAGAGGGAACACTGATGCCCAACCAAGCAGAGATGAGCTGTTCTAAATAAAGACCAAGTGAAGCCATTTCAAAATTAATTAATGCAAATAAATCACTCCAGTGGTCGTTCAGAGAGGAGGGAAAAATCAAGTTTGCCCCCCGTTGGTAGGATTTCTTAGTACAGTCTGAGGATCACCTTAGATCAGATATCAGGATGTAAGTTGCAGAAGCCTTTAATTGTAAATTCTAAGTGTCAGCAAAGTGCAATAAAGATAATATGTAGCACCAACAGCAGGCTGTACTAGGCGTTAGCAGCTTAGCAACATCCTTCAAACACTTTCCATGAATGTCCCAATGAAATGTCCCAAGGAAGTTAAGTTTAAGTTTAAAGGTTAATTTCAATGGTCAGATTAAGTGTTACCATGAGGTAATGCCATCTGCTGGGACACACATATATTAATGTGTAAATGATTTAGTTCGCATTGGAATAAAACATTTATCATAAGTATCATATTAAATGACAATATTTAAATCAAATATTTTAGCATTGATTTGGTCATATTATCGATGTGACTAAGACAAATAACTCTTTATTACTTATTTTACATGTTGCTTATCTTTTTCCTTGTTCAAATATTAAGCTGCACCCATACAAATTCTGTGAAAGCTTTGCATTAGAGCAACCTCTAGTGACCAAAGGATGTATTTCAGAATGCTATGATACATTTGTGTGTATGTGCGCACATAGATAGATCCACTTCAAATGAGCGGATTAGGCTAATTTCTCCCCACCAGTTGCTGACAGGTTTATAAAATTGAGTGCACAGCCATGCAATCCCCATAAACAAACATTGGCAGTAGAATGGCCCATACTGAAGAGCTCAGTGACTTTCAACATGGCACTGTTGTAGGATGCCAACTTTCCAACAAGTCGATTTGTCAAATTTCTTTCCTGCTAGAGCAGCCCCAGTGAACGGTGAGTGCTGTTAAGTGGAAACGTCTAGGAGCAACACCAGCTCAGCTGTGAAGTGGTAAATTCAGAAAAAGGCTCTCAGAACGGGACTGCCAAGTTCTGCAGTGAGTAAAAATCATCTGTCCTCGATTGCAACTCAAGAACTGTTCTCTGGGAGCTTCATGAAATACTGAAAGCCTATGGTCACCATGTGTAATACCAAGCATTGGCTGGGGTGGCTATCCCTAACCCTAACCCTAACCCCAACCCCAACCCTTAACCTAACCCTAACTCTAATTCTAACCCAAACCTCAACTCTAACCCTAATCCTAACCCAAACCCAAAAATAAACACTATCCCTAACAGAAACCCTGAGCCAAACCTTGTCCGTAACCCTAAACCTAACCCAAACAGTGACCCTAACCCTAACCTAAACCCAAACCCACACCCTAGCCCTAACACAAACCCTAACCAAACTCCAAAACCAAACCCAAGTCCAAGACCTAACCCAAACTCTAACTCTAACCCAAACTCCAACTCTAACTCTAACCATTGCCCAAGTGGTCTACTTTTTTGCCTTCTCATTTTCCCCAGGAGCCTCCACAATTTCTGAGAATCTTGGGGAGAATAGTGTTTCCCCTAAACCTAACCCTAACCCTACCCAGGTGCTACGAGGAACCAATACTAACCGCTTAGCCAACGTACCTATTTATAAAAGCCTATTTATGTAACTAATAATTGCCCAGAAGGGCAATTTCCTTCTTTCGACTGAGTAATAAGCTGTTGTCTCAGTAGACTGGACGTCTTAAGGGGCGATGAATACTCACACAACCGAGACACTGATTACACCCCTTTTGCCATCACGCATCTCCTATAAGTGAATCTGGTCTGTAGCCATGCAGATGCGAGAGTTGCTGGAGCCAACCAAAGGCCACTGGCGCCAACCAAAGTGTTAAAATGCTTGAATAAAAACTGCATTTTTAATTTCAATTTGGCAGAAGTGACGTCATTGCTTTCAATGATTATAGCATTCCCAAATTCGAAAGACTTCTTGACGTGAATTTAACAGGGGAAAACCGATACTTAAAAAAAACATTCAGTCTGCTAAGAAACAGAAGTTGTACTCATAACGTTGACCTATAGAATAAACCATCTTCCTAGTAACGTATGCTGTAAAATTGTCACATTGCGGGAACTGGGTGTTTTTTTGTTGTTGTTTTGTTGCTATGACGGTTGTTGAATATGATTCCTGTCAAGAAATGCTGATTTGTGAATGTAGCTTAGCTACATTTAAACGGGAAGGTTATAATGAATAAGTAAATCTTGATCTTGTTTGTTGGCAATGTCGACATTCTTCTTTCTTTCATTACAATAATGTTCTCACAAGGTCACATTAGAATTTCCATGGGCACTGTTTACACTTGTAAATTACTTGTGAAGTATGTGAAGGCCGGTTCATACACCAATCAGGGTTCAACAAAAACATGTTCCTACATTAGCTTTCCACTTGATTGTTAATTTTCCCAGCGATTATGAAGTTTTCAGCGATTTGGTTAAGAAACAAAGTTAAAAACACAGCAGAAGCCTTCATTTTATTTTTCACTCAATATTGGAGCTCTCATGAAGATCTACTTTTCCTATCAAATCATAGGCCTCTGTATAGTTACTTGACAGTTTCAGGTTCTGCACATTCCTGCTTAAGATCACTTCATTAAATGCAGGCTGTATACTTAATTTGTTGTGTAAAGGTAATCTAGTAAGTATTTAAGTGAGCTAATTAACATTCCTGAATAATTAGACATACTTCAAACATCCATTGGAATTGACATCTCTGTGAAATGTCTTCTATCACTTCAAATATGTGAGACTATATAAGTGTAACCAAGACAGAAATGTCATTTTTGTTTTGGACAACTCATACATTTATTAGATGTACTTTCGCGTGTATTTCTCCGGAACTGCGCTCTCCTTGACTTTCAACGCGATATCTCTCGGTTGCTTGTCAGCTCAGCCGTCACCGACCCCTTCCCATTTGTTTCCAATTAACAAAACCGTCTTTACAGATTTGCAGAACCGAAACGGAAAATGGTCTCCTCTGTGCCTAGCGAAGACGGTCGTACACTACAGTGCTATTAACACCCTATCTGGTAGTTTCACATTCCTACCTTACTAGCATAAGTAAATGGAACTAAACACTGATATCAACACTTCCACCATCAACACCACCAGGGGGTGCAAGCACTCTGTGTGTCCATCATCAGCGCTAAGGTGATGTGTAATGATGTGTAACTAAAGACTATTCCAAAGATTTATACTGATGAAATTATCCTTAATGTGTACCTCTTCCTTGACCAAGTTGATTCCTGTCAGAGGAGAACATCAAAATGACATGCCTTCTTAGCTGTTGTCAAATATCGTTATGACTGGAATACTAAAATTGATAGCATGTTCAGATTCTCTGGGTGCTTTGTTGTTTTTTTGACCTGTACATTTAATGAGATAGATGCCTGTTCATCTTAGCTTCAATGAGTTCCAGCCTATATCTTGTATATCTCCCCTCTTCTATTCTCAATTTCTCCCTCGGCCTCTGTCTCTCTCTCTCTTGGGCTTGTTAGTCAGATCACTCAAATTCTGGAATTTCCTAGCGAGCCACAAACTGCCAAATGTCATGACAGACAGTTAGAGCCTATTGAGTACAGCAGCATTAGCAGCTGGGTCCAAAACGTCATTCACAGCCCTTCCAACTTGTCAGCCTAGGTTTGTGTCACCGATCTGCTTGGAGACAAGCGATACCTCTTTCATACACGGCTCTCAGTTCTCTAGGGAGGATAAGGTGGTGAGGTCTGCAAAATTGGGACTGGCAGAATCTTATTTAGCTTTGAACCGGAAATATGTTTGCCGAAGCAGAATAGATGGGGATGTTGCTGTGTGCGAAACGGACCAGAAGTGCTTGATGTGTTCATAGTGCAAATTACACGTGCGCTATAGGAAAGGCATGGAGCAGTCTGCTCTATGTAATATTTTTCAGGGTATTGCAGGTAAGAAAATCCGGTGAATTTTGATCAGATGTGGGCCTTTATGACATATGTGCGTGCAGAGAGTCTGAACAGGCATGCAGGTGTGATCTTGTTACCAGGATACATATTTTAGTGAGGAACACTGAGATCGAGCGGGCTCCCGTCTCTGCCACCAACTGAGACAACTGAGCCCAAAAAGTCCGCTCATTAAGCACCAGGCCTCAGAGGTGAATATGAAGGTTGCATATGAAGTCAAGAGCAGCTCTGTCTTTTCAGAAGTAGTCAGCTCCATTTCGGAAGCTTCCCTGTGCCCCCATCCTCCCGGGTCTGTCCCACTGCACGCTTATTAGTTCCCTCTTAGCACCGACGCCATCAGGCTGGCAGATCCCAGCGGAGAATGCTGGCCTAGCTCTTGACCAAGACAAGACCCAGGCATCATTCCCAGTCCACTTTTCTCTGTGACAATGCCAAGTCTTAAGGCTGTGTGTTTGTGTTTGTGTGTGTAGAGAGTGAGAGAGTTCTACACCATTGTCTCCTTGTAAATTCGCAGGGTGTGAGAGGTCTTTTGGCTGTGTTCTGTTCTGTCCCAGTTAATTACGATGACCTGAAACTGCAGGGGGAATTAATCCACAAAACCCGGTCACTGTATACTTGCTTGCACCGAGGATAGCCTTGTGATTTCAATGTGAATGAGCACTCTTTCTCAAGTGCAATTTTGCGACTGTGGACTAAATGCTACTCCTTTCAAACACGCTAAGAGCTCCCAGCTTTTAAAACATAGCCGCTGCCAAGACATTGGTCTGCCTCATTAAAATTCCATACCATGGTATCTAATGGAAACCCAGTTTAGAGAAAAGGCATTTTTAACATGCATCAATTAATTCAGGTACCCAGCAGTGCATTATCTGTCTATAATGAGGGTGGGAGCATCCCCCCGGTTGGCTCACCATCCTAGTACATTTATTCGACGAGAACGTGGCCTACCCATGGGTCTCCTTTGATAAACCAGAGCCGTTCGGCAGTTAGACTCTCTGTTGGGCTCTCTCTGTTCGTGATTATGTTTTCATGGCCTGGCTGGAAAAGACGTCCGTTTTTATGAGGCGTTCTCCTCAGCTCTATTCCATGTCCCGGCACCCGAGCCCATTTACTGATGCCTTTTCCAGATTTTTTTTCTTCTAGGGCTTTTAAGTGTTGTGTGCGCTAATCTTCTCAGCATGTACGAGATTATGAGTCGTATGATTTCTTAGGAATAATCCATCTTTAGGGTGGGTTTCACTCTGGCCTCGTCTTTCTCTCTGTTGACAACACAGAAAGATTTCTCAATGAGAAAGTAACACGATTATTTTTTTTCATGTAATTAAAACTCTGCATTGGGCTATACTGTAAATAATGCTAATGAGTAATATCTCGTCTCCAAGACACTGAAGCCGGCACCGCTCTGTTACTGTTAGGAAAGTGTGTCGTGTTGTTTCAGGCGTTTTTGTAAAAATCCATACCGTGCCATGACGTGTCAGCTCCGTGCCGGGACGTCCTCCTTTCAGACTGGGTACTGGCTCGGTACGGTGAAGTCCACCAGAATCAGAGTCAACAAGGCATGAATTATCTAAATTCCACAGTTAAGTTTTTTTTCTCCAGTTTTCCATTAATTCATCATTTAGTTTTCTGACTGCTTTTCACAGCTTGAAGTCAAGTGTTTTGCTCCTGTGTAATAAATGCGTGAATCCCATTAACTTTACTCAAATCTTTGTCCACCCGCTAATCACACTTTACATAACTGAATTTAATAGCCTTTTTATTTTTATGGGTATAATAAAAATATTAAAGGCATCTGTCAAAGTTTTGATTTGGTCCCAGTCTTAGTCTGGACCAAAATATAATGTTTGCCAATCATTTCACCTTGGGACTTTTCCTGTGAGGAGCCCCGCACAATCCCTCCAATCCCCTTCATTGACTCATCATCTTTTTTGAGAGAGAAAGAGAAAAAAAGAAAAAGAAAGACAAACAAGAAATGAAGCAATCAGACCTGGCCTTCGGGTGAACTCAGTAGGGAATGAGCTCGGTGGGTTCATTCCAAGTTCATGCTTTTCCCTTGCCGACTGCGTGCCGTCAGAGGAGCGGAGTATGGACTGTCCGAGTAAAGTGCTCAGAAGCAGTCAGAAATCCATATTCGCTTTTTCCCCAGCCCCCTGCTGGCCGGGGGACCTGTTTTGGCAAAGTTAGGTCACACTTTTGAAAAAGGGTGAACTGCCACTCTGGTAGGCTGTAATGTGGCTTCCCAAGCTACTAAAAATGCAGACCACAAGCTATATTCATATCAATAAGAATAAGAATTAGAATAATTCATTGTGCTATGAAATTAAGATGCAACAGGTTGCTTTGGAATTTTTAAATTTAAATGTTGAATCTGCTACACATTGCTTGTTTTATTCAGAGTTGTCTGTCAGAGCTACCTGCACAGAAGCATTGCCTGTCAAAGTGATCACATTTTAGGCCATGCCTTCTCATGCGAAATCATGCTTCTTGGAGTTGTTTTGAATTCAGCACATATTCTGCTCACAGATGAGTGAGTGGGGAAAAAGTCCTGGGAGGGAAGAAAACGCTGACGGCACAGTTGGAGGGAATGTCTGCCAGAGCTTTTGACTGAGATAAATGAGAGGCAATCAGTCACTGTGGCATAAACACAGGTCCAGTGAGCCAGGGGTGGCCAGTTAATCGGGCAATTCACTCAGATACCCATCAGGGGTCCTTTTGACCGGTTAAGTAGTGCTGCCCAATATATCAGGATGGGGGTTGAGTCGAATGAGTTTTGGGACAGCGAATCTGGGTTGGGGATATGACGGACTTGGGCATGGGGCAGCACTGATGAGGGCAAGGTGTTTCTCGGTTGTGTGCAAAATCAGAGAATCACCCCTGGTGATCGTCTAATGCCTGTAACAAGTGAGAAGGGCGCTACCTGTTCCTTGCTGGACTTTTAAAACTTTTTGTGTCACGTACTCCACTATCATGTGATATTTTTGTGACACAATACATTTTTGATGATGTCCTGACAGTAACTGACATCTTAGGCTGCATGGGATGGATTTAGTTTAGTTACCATTTATGTGGTTTCACAGCTTAGTAGGACAGATGATTTGGAATTCTGTTTTTCCTTTTTTCCATGTGTAAGCTGTTCAGACGTGCTTCTTGTGCACATTTTTGCCCAATGCGTTTTTCTCCTGGGGGGCTCAGCATTTGGCAAGCGAAACAGCATTTCTGGGAAAAGATGTTTTCTTATATAACAGGGCACTGAAATTAAAATAACAGGTTAATAATCTGATCCTCTTTTATTGTGTTTTGTTTCTGTGTATATTTGTTGTATTTCTTTGAAAGAAATATTTAGTCAAACAGTCCAGGATACAGTCCACGTATTTGAATCTGAAAGATCTGTGACAGGAGGAAAAGGTCTAACATTCCTTCAGTGCCGTTTGTGATCACACTTTTTAGTTTGATTTCCCTTGGCCAGTGGCTTAGTGTAAGAAATCCAGATGGCTGCATGTGTATGCCTGATAAATGCCATGTTAAGAAAATGTTGAAAATTTCACTGCATGCCCTCTCAGACAGGATCTGCTAAACCAAAACCACAAGTTACGGTGTTATAGAAGCTAACTTTGGCATTGCTTTGTTGGGATCACATCCCTGATCCGTTTTTAAAGAGAGAGCTTCAACAATGGGAGCAATTTATAATTATTATGGAGGGAAGGGCTTCACCGCACTAATCCAGTTTAGAAAGAAAATGTTACAAATTAAATTGAGTTGATTTGGCAAGGGGGGAAAAAAGGTAAAAAAAAGAAACTATGAAAGTTTCCTTTTGAATAAGAGTGTATCATTAAAAGTGCTGTTTTCTTCAGTTCGTAGGCGGTAGCAATGGCAGGAGAGAGTTGAACGCATCGTCGATACGTGTGCACTAACGCGGTTCAGGAGAAGTTCAGCACTTAATCCTTCAATGTTCTGGATATTTTTGGTTATGGAACTCTCCCCTACTCTGTTGGACAAGTCTAATCGCATGTAAGTTGCATTTAGCTTCCCGCTGAATGAAGCATGACT
>JAOYSI010003307.1:3722-15261 GCA_025775065.1 Hiodon alosoides
TAAGGGTTAGGTTTAGGGAAATCTAAGGGTTAGGGTTAGGGGTTAGGGAAATCTAAGGTTTAGGGTTAGGGAAATCTTAGGGTTAGGTTTAGGGAAATCTAAGGGTTAGGGTTAGGGAAATCTAAGGGTTAGGTTTAGGGGTTAGGGAAATCTAAGGCAGAAGACTTTTTGTTAGTCAGTTTCTCAGTAGGGGGTCCGTGATTAATGTTGCATTTGAGAACCCATGATCTAAGACGACGTCAGCGTGGAACTCTGAAGCAACAGCATCATAAGCAAAGGGCAAAAATGTGTGGAGGCCCTGCCAATCAATCAACTGGATTGACTAAAAAGTGTGGTGCGAAGTTCCAGGTGCTGGTAGACTGCCACGGGACAAGCAGGCCTTTCTGGCTATGTGATGCCCCAACACCCCATCAGGTCCACTAGGTGTGAACAACAGGTAACACAGTCTCATGGTCAACCCCACGACACCTAGTGCGACGGCTTGGTTAATAACGTTGTCTCACAGCAGAAGTTTCTCTGAATGTCGTTCATGTTGTCTCCGGCTGACACCAAGGTCAAAGTCGGCTAACCGAGTGGACATAACTTTCCCAGAGTAAATGGTAGGAAGAACAAACAAAAGTCAGGTTTCTTCTACTTTTTACTGCTCATATTATAAACAATATTTACAAAACAACCAGCATATAGAAAGTGACATTTTTCTGTCAGTACTTCAGTCAGACATAAACATCCCTTTTGGCCTTTTTTTTTTTTTTTAAATCCTTGTCACTTTTGTAACCCTAACTTTCTTAGCCCAACACTGGCGTGACTTTGACCACGCACAACTGAGACACACGGGGGGGGAAACTGGAACGTTCAGAGCCTGTTTAGGAGTTTTCTGCTCAGAAGTGGAAACGGACGACAGGAAGCTGGGCTCCTTTACCTCAGATTCTTGCATTATCTGGGTAAAGAATGGAAAACCACGGTGATATTTTAATAAGCTGTCCCAGACCGTCCGCTCGTCCTCAGTCCATGTAAGAGGTGTCCATTCCCTCAGTATCGGGGTGCAGCAAGCGACCGGCCAGGCGCTCGATGTCGTCCAGGCTAAGCTGCCGCAGTGAACGCTCGTAGTCCTTGGGGAAGGGAATGGACACAGCGAGTTAGGGGCCGAGGTGACACAGCTATTCTGTATGGTCTGAATGGGGGAAACATTTTCCCTACAGGGCTCGCTGACTCACATCTGCGGAGCAGACCATCCTCTAACTAAACGGCTCTTACGAGGGCTGTAGGATCAGGTGACCCAAATCGGGAGGACCAGTGAAGCACTCAGCCTTACACATCGAGGGCACGGCAGAACGGCCATTTATTCAAACACGCTTGCTTTTTCCAACAGAAACACACAAAACACGCTACACTTTTAAATTAGGTTTGCTTGTTGGTTTCCTTGTTGGTTTCCGAGGTGCGTCACATGTGAGTGTTACGTTGGTTTAACAGGTGAAGGCTTACACACAGCATGTTTTTTTTAATCAGTGACTGTACCTTAATGAGCTGTTCCTGTACTTTGGCTGCGTCAGTGGGGCTGAAGTGTTTGGCCAGAACTGCGGAGAGCGACTGCCACAAGCCGGCACAGCTGCTCGGTCCGACGCCTGCTCCGATCCTCTCCCCCGCCGGCCGAACCACCAGGTTCAACTTTGCGTCCGGCCCGATGGAGTAATCACTCAAGCGGTGTTCATCTGTGAGCAAGAGACCCAGGAGATGAGAGAGATTCCCAGGATTCTCCATTCAGGGTCGAAGTTAAGACAACGCCACAAATACACAGACTTTGCACTACAGGAATCTGTGGAAAACTCTTCTCATCAGTCTGGTCAAATGCAACGCATACCCGCTAAGGACTTCCCCTTGTAAAGCAGTCTCTGCTGGTTGGGTGGTATGTTCAAACGATCGGAGACCAATTCCTTCACTGTTAACACCTTCTCGTCCTCCGTTACCTGCAATTAAAACAATCTTACCATCATCCACTAAATGGAGTCATTTCTGACAAAAGGTCATTATAAATGTTATTTACATAGCAAGTATCTGTACTATTCCACACAAGTATTTTCTGAAGTACTCGAAAATCATGTAAAAAAAGGTTTTGCTTATCTCTCATTCCTTTTGCTAGATGCCAAATTCATCACATGACAAGGGTCTGAATATTCATAATTAGTGCCATCCATCTCAGACGTAAAAATCTACATCATAACCATATCAAACCAAATTATATTTTAGAATGAAAAAAATACATTTAAATTATTGCTTTGGTTGAAGACTAATATTACACATTTGTCCTATTCGTTAAAGTTCCATGTATCATTAAAGTTGCATGTAACAAAGCATCCTTGAGTGAACCACACAATTCACAAGCGGTATTGAAGATGTATTGAATATTTTTTGCGTCCCCCCTCTCCATTCAAACATACACAACAAACATCGAAACGGTCGGAGCTTACAACGTGGATATTTTCACAGCATGAATGTAATTTAATAATACAATTTAAATTTTACCCCTATCGAAGATGGACGGAAGGTGTCGTTTATAAGTAACCAAACTTGTCGTCGTAAAACGTTCTAGAGGTATGTGAAGACTGAGGTGAATATTCTTTTTGGCAAATTAAAGTGGTAACTTTTCCTTTCATAATAATACGTCTTATGCCTTATTATAATTATGACGTAGGAGTACCGAGACGGGGGGGGGAAGGGTAATTTCACCGATTAACTTACCGAAAACGATTTTTATTTTTATTTTAAACCTAGGAGGTTTGCGAATATGCAGACGGTCCAGGCCGAGATCTAATCTTCCTCTGTTGTATCTGTAAATACGGTTCGCGATGATGTTATTCACCAGTTTGACAAACTAAAATAACAACGTATTTCTTTTGAACTGCCGCAAGCAGCCATATTTGCCAATCAATGGCCTTTACTGAACGCCCATTTCAGTCATTGTGGCTAGCTAACTCTTTTAATACCCTGTGATTCAAATGAAAACGTGGATTTTCAACACCAACTGCACAGCTGCAAAGCGTGTGTGTACTCCATCTTTGCTCGTTCAGTGCTAGACTCCTCAGCCGTAAGGCCTCGTTCTTTCCTGATAAAGCCACCCCCGTCTTAACGCTACTTACTCGGTCACACTATGCGGCGATTACGTTTAGATCCTTCATCTTACCTGGAGGTTGCATTCTTTCCCTTGAAGTGGCTTCACTGTCAGTATCATTTTGTCATTAAAGCTGCTGATTTTCGGTTACAGTCAGACGTGGTGTATGTATTGGCTGGCCAGATAAGTAGCATGGGCCTTTCTGAGTGCAGCGTACCGGCCTCTCGAAGTGTGTGAAATGCGCAGTCCTGCGTTCGTGATTGTCCTTCTTAAAGCGACAGACACACTTCAACGGACGTTTAAGATCCAATCAATTTGGAAAGCTGATTTGTAGTCTTCTAAAATAATAACAATACCCCACAAAAATGACATCATAAGTAAGTGTTTACTGTCATTAGTTACTTTATCCAGAACTTGTTTGTAGAGCGCGGGGGCATTTTATGTTTCCCTCAAAATAACCTCTCTTCCCCCCTCAAAATAACCTCTCTTTCTCCCTCAAAATAACCTCTCTTCCCCCCTCAGAATATACTGGAGGAACCAAGAAGCGCGCACCTCCAGTGAGCCGAACTCGATCTATTTACTGTCATCGGTTGTACTTTTTGAGGTCTGTCATTGAAGCAATCCGAAGGAGACTGAAAGCACAAAAACGTCACATTGAAATAGACAATCATTTTAAATATATAATGTTGCAAATTAGCATATCTGTTTTAAAGTTATTTTCGTTTGAATCTAATATTTGTAACAATTTGAACTTAATCAAGTTGAATGCATATATCAAAAAAGAATACAAAGGAGTTTTAAAAATCTTATTTAATTATTTAAAATGCTTCTTAAAGAGACCTGGTCCTCTTGTGACACCAGTGGACATTTATTTAACACCAAAGGATGTCTTTTTGTGTCTTTTGTGTCAGTTAATGACCATGCTATACCTAGCTAACCTGGCATTAGCATTTAGCAGGACACATTTGCTAAATTTTCCATACTTATGTACTTTAACATACAGTTTTTAATTTAAAAAAAAATTAATTTAGGGTAGTCACACCAAAGGACAAAAATACTTTGATAGTGGTTTGAAAAAAAGTTAAATATTTGAACAATTCAGAGACAAAAACGGAGTGACTGAGTGTGCACATCACGGGCTTCAGTAACATGACCTTTAATGGGGCCCTTCAAATAAATAAAGTTTAGATTAAAATTGCCCGAAAAAATTAAAATCAAGAAGTCACACCGGAGTAAATGTTTTTCAGTGACAAACGGTATCAAGTTCCTACGCTTTTATAAATATATGGATGAAATAAATGATTGCCATTTACTAAAAGAGACACTTGTAAAATTATGCCTGAGGTATTTATCAACATTTTTATGCTTGCCATTTTATTTGATGAAAGTTGTAATTTATTGAACCATGCTTGAGACAGTCGGTATGACATAGGATAATTTTGATATTTGGCTCAAAAATGTAAGAAATCTAATAACACAGCAGTTTTTGCAAAACAAAGATATGTTTAACCATTTACTGCACTTTAAATCATGATGATAATCATTTTCATTTTATCTTGTGTGACAGTGAAATTGCCATGTCACGTCAACACCCCAATATAAAACTTGCACTGATAATGAAGAGGTACATATTGAATGTGGTAATACCGGATTTTAGATATTTAGTTAATGTGAATATTTTCACCTTTATTTAATTTTAACACAACAATCAGTTTGATATTGATCGTGCATCGCGGCTCATTGTCTGTTAGAATTTACAAATTATACTGTAAACACTTTTGTTTTACAGCCTTTGACAAGTAAAACTATAAACTCACTGAGCTAAAGATTCAAGTTCCCAGCACAAGTCAATTATTGTCTGGAATTAAAGGGGAGTCTGTGAATGTATGTGGTGAACTCCTCTTCAGTGTCAAACAGTCCAATCAAATTGTTTGGGTACAGTTTTGACTTTTCAATGTTTCCTATAGAGTATGTGGATTTTTTGGGATGCCTTTTGACAATATTGAAACCAACTGTTGGGTAACAGCATCAGGACACCTTTTTCAGTGTTGCAATCAATCACAGTATTGGCAGGAGTAAACAGCTGGATATAGGGGGCATGCTTGCAGGTACTGGCAATATGATGTAGTTATACTGAATATAATATAGTAAAATAATGTAGGCCTACCAAGTTTCCTATTTGGCCAATGTTCGCAAGAAAACTACGTTTCGATTTATTTTACTAATACTGATCGATACTGATTAATTACGTTTTAGTAATCGACAGGGCTGCTAGATCTACATGAATAAAGATTTTTGGCACCGATTGCATTTTTCCTCGTACCACACCTACGCTCTGGCAAAATTACCGACAGGCCGTGAATGATAGCCTACACATACCGATTTAATGACAGGATACGAACCTGTTCAGTGTTATCTGACGCATAGGAGGCTTACTTTTTGCATGCTACTAAACTGCTAATCGAGAAAATGTATTAGACCACATAACTTTGAACCACAAATTCCGAAGTTTCAGGGATCTAACGTTTGCATAGTTGTTTTCCTACTTTACATTGGGATGAAATTCGGAAATATATAGCCTACCTTTACGATTTCTTAACAAGAGGAATCAACGGTGTGTTGTCGGCTTTAAACACACTATTCCTTGTGTTTTATACATTGGTGCGTATTTCTATATCATCGCCCTTATACAAATTTATAGTACCGATCCCGGTTTGTCCATTTCATCTCAGTCCTATTTTAATCGAATTTACACCCAAATCTAATGCATTACAAACCAATTACAGTGTGAGTTAGGCAGTGTATGCTGAGAATTGTCTTTACAAAAGCAAGCCTAGTAAAACCCGTAGCTCAACTTTGTGAAAAACTGAAAATTGGTTGTCACACTTGTGGACTCCAAGTAATGACACGAATCCGTGCGTTCGTGTTGAGTCCTCGGGGTGGTTTTCGATGCGTCAAGTTGCCTTTTCCGCAAACAAACCAGCGACTCACTTATGTTGGATAAAATGGTTTATTCTTGTAAACTGTCAATCCCAGGGGGTCTATGTGCACGTTTGTAAATGTGGCTGAACATGCATTTTAGTCAAAATCAAAGGAAAATCAATGCAAAATAAGTTACCTTAGTGATTAGAGACAGACCCTAATTCCTTTCAGTCAGATATGTGTGTTGAGCGGATATCCTTGGGAAGATGTGAGGAGGTTTACAAGACCAGATTAATTTAGCCTGAGAAAACCGCGATGAAATTTCCGTAACCGGCTCTACGCCTTGTGTAACGTTCGCGTGCCGGGTGGAACGCAGCGCGGTGAGGTGGGAGCGCGAGCCTGTTGGATTCAACACCGGAGTTAACAGGAGAAGTGGGATCTTCCGGAACATCTAGCTATCCGGATCTGCGCTGAGGATTCCTTTCCTACACTAGTACTGGCGCTCACCGTTCGGATTTTCAGTTCTCTGCTGTTCTATAGCACGTTGGTTTATACAGAGCTTTTTCATAGAAAAACAAATCGACTGTAAGTAGATTTGGATCATCCAAGGTGTTTGTCCCCGGATACACAGGTAAAAAACAAATGATTATTTTATGTATTATAATTTTACCTTGCCTTGCTTATATATGAATGATAAAATAATAACACACACAATTATTTAAAAAAATAATGTAGTCTAAATTGCTCGAGTGTAATACAGCGTGTTTTTAATTGATCTGTAACTTGGCAAAGCGCTATATCTTTAGTATTCCCCAGCTCAGTAGATTCCCTAAGTATTTAAATACATTTCTATTCCTGTGGGTAGATGTGAATTTTTAAACATTTTTATTTAGGATAGTTGTTACGGATGTCTTTATATTAACACGCAGCCGATCTTGATGTATGTAGCAAAGTACTAAAATACACCTACACGTAAGTATGGCTCTGTAAGATAGTTGTTGTATTGGATAATGACGGTGTCGGACTGCTTTGTGTACAAAACTGCCTCAATTCAGCTAGGTCTCCTATGTGCTAAATGAACCACAGTGTCTGCTGTAACCTTCATTTATGTGATTGGTTCCCCCAATATCACCTGCCCAAGTATATTCATCTAAATAAAATATTTTGCTGCAGAGAAAGAAATACATAGAATAAAGAGTCATTTAAGGGTTTCCCATCCTGTCAACCCCTCGATTCATTTCTCCCTCTCACTCTATCCCCCACTCACGCTCACACAGGTACCCCACTGACCTTCACCTTCACCAAAACTTTATAATCACGCCCACCCACCACATAATTATATGATGAGTAATGGCCTTCTGTTCAATCATGCTTTACAGGAGCCACTCGAACCCTTGCGCAATGGGCACCCTACGGGACCTGCAGTTTGCCCTCCAGTTAAAGATTGAGGAGCTCCGTCAGCGGGACACCCTCATCGACGAGTTGGAGCTGGAGCTTGACGCCAAGGATGACCTGATTGGCCGACTGCAGGGAGAGCTGGACCGCTACAGAGCAACCCTCACCCCCCCAGGGCCCTCAGCCGCCGCTGCAGGTGACCGGTGAAACTGTCTGTGACTGGCCGTTGTCTTAGTGCGTCTTGCTCCTATTTCTTATAACAGGTCATGTCAGCATTTGTGATACATCAGCGGATTTAATCTGGCACAGAATATAGCCGTTGAATTCTTTATGTTCTGCGCTTGTGGGTTCTACTACCCCTGCGTCTCATGTGTCATTCGTGTTAATGAAAAAACCTCAGTAAAAATGTGGATGTGGAAAAATGAGTGTGTGGATATCTATTCCAGAGCCACCTGTGGCCCCAGATGAACCCCAGCGGACAAAGAGGCAGGCCATATCTGCAGAACCTACAGCTCTGGACCCCACCCAGCTCACCCGTGTCACCCTGACCAGCTATAGCAAGAGTGAAGAGTGAGGGAACCCCCTGCACCCTGGTCATGACTGTGGAATGTGTTTGTTGTCTACTCTGAAATCACTCTTAAACCATTTCCCATCAGCCAATACCATGAGGACTGCACACATTTCTAATGTATCAAAAGGAAGAGTGCCTTATTACTGAAATTCAGTGTAATCTTTTAGGGTTTAAAAGTTTTGACATTTAATACATTGAACTGTATATATCTGGTCAAGCTGTCGGAATAACTCCAAGGCTACTAAAGGGTTAACCTTAAATCAGTGAAATTTGTTACCTGTGAAATAGTCTGAATAAACCCATGTGATAAACCTACAGTAAGTACTCAGTACTCTAATTTAGTAACGGAACAACATTTCCCTGTCCTTACTCGGCAGGTCTCGGGACTTAATCCAGGCAGCCCTACTGGAGAATGACTTTATGAAGCGTCTCGAGGCCGGGCAGATCCTGGCGATCGTGGACTGCATGCATCCCACCACTGTCACCCAAGGGTGCTGCGTCATTAAAGAGGGCGATGATGGATCCCTGGTCTACGTTCTGGAGGGTAAGACTGAGAATATCATTAATCACTGTTAAATTGTGCTAAAGACCTAAAAAGAACCTTTTTAGAGAAACGTTTCGTGCTGTTCCTAGCACTGGCTGAATGGCTGGTGGCTTCCTTCAGGAAACGGAATATCTGTGCACCGGGTATCTACAGCTGAAGTATGGTCGTCCACGATGGTTCATTTTTTCTGTTTATTGGCTTTTAAAGTGGGCAGTGAATTATGCCCAGAGAGTTTAACATGGGCGACCCTGTATCCCTCCCCTCTCCCAAACGCCAACGTAATTTAGCGCTGCTGCTGCTGCTGCTGCTGCTGCTGCTGCTGCTGCTGCTGCTGCTGCTGCAGGGAGATGTTCCCAGACTACAGGGGCACAAAACTGGGCTAATACCACAACCTGACTCCCAGAAGAGAGCTTGGTCTGTGCTGAGAGTCGCTCGAGTCGAGCCCTGCCATGTTTAACAGCCAGACACAGGCGGAGAGCAGAGTGCTGTTCTGAATATTAGCATTCATCGACTTGCTGGCTTTCTGATATGTGCCTTCCTCTTCTGATCTGATATGTGTACACACATTGCCAGGCGAAGGTTGGTCCACTTTGTCTCTGCCCATCATTGCCACTCACTAAGCTTGTGTTCCTGACGGGCTTTGACTGTCGCTGATGGGAACATGAGACAAACAGAGGGACTTTCATGTAGCGCTGTCTGTCCCAGTCTCACTGTCTGGTGTCTACAGTAGCCCGCTCTCATTATCCTCTCTGCTTCTCCTGTTACTCTGAAGGACTCCCAGAGCAGCTGGTTTGGCAGTCTTGTAATCTGGGGGTGACACCGCGCCTCACCCCCCCCCCCCCCCCCCTTCACTTTGACTCAGCCCTGTTAGTCACTGTCACTCTCACACTGATAAGCACGCCGGCCCACACGCTCTCACCCCCTGAGCGCTGCTGCCCACGCCTGTATATTCAAACAGAGGCTCCTGCCGTCTAACTCCACCCTCTGTTGCTGCCATGGTTGTGTGTTCTTACAGAGGGCAGGGTGGAGGTGACCAAGGAGGACCAGAAGCTGTGCTCCATGGGTCCAGGGAGGGTGTTCGGAGAGTTGGCCATCCTGTACAACTGCACCCGCACAGCCACTGTCACAGGTACCGGAGCGCGTGCGTGTCACTGGCGCCGTTATTTGGGTTACGCTTGTACTGTGAGGAGCTACTCAGAAACACAGACAGCGGTGCTAGCACCCTTGTGGTTTCAGGTCTGACACATTAGCCTCAGGTGACCTGATGGTTAGTTCAGACCAGCAATTAGAAATGCCATCGAACCTCAGCGAGATACTTAAAGATCTCATTCTGTGAGTTCTTTGTGCTTTTGTTCTCTTTGTTCAAAGGAGAAGCAGCTGGAAATCCGGCAGAATAAAGTTCAACCGATCAGACTGGCCTTGAAAACACAAACACTGACAAAATTACTCCAGTTAAATGATTTCATTCAATTCATACTTTTCTGGTCTAGGTTAATATTGCACCTTTTGTAATAGACTAACACAACGGTTCTCATGAAGTCAACATCTCTAAACTAGAAAGATTTTATTTTATAAAATAAAATGCATTTTATACAATGTATTTTATAAAATACATGTGGCAAATCTGGGCCACCCTATTAATATCATGTGTATGTATTCAAACTTTAAAGTTACAGTGTGTTCATTTTGAAAACGCTGTTTTACAAACGCTGCATTTGGTTTGGCGTAGTTTAATTTGCCATGCAGTACTGTATATACAAATGCATGCCGCCCACATTACATATTCTGGCCTGCAAAGTCACATGGGTAAATGGGTTGAGATCCGGCGGTCTGACCTATAGCGAGATGGCCAGAAAGGTGTGCACTAACGCTTATTACAATCAAGGTTTCATTCAATTTGGTACAAGTGAAACGGTCATTTTAGGGCGCTTTCATAATTACATTGTCACAACGCACTGAACCAAGTGTGTTCTACAAAGTGACTGAAAAATAAAAATGCTAACAGAGCTAACTCGGGGGGGGGAAAGGACCGGGAAAAGGACAAAGGAAACCGGGAAAGGACATTCTAGATGATGGAGTTGGAATTCTCTGAACAACACCTTCCAACTTGTCCGGCCAGCTGCAGCTCGATAACATCAATCCTTTTCCAGATCTTTCCACAGACGGTTCCCTTTGTCTCAAATGGCAACTTTACCTTTTCTTAAACAATTCTTCTGTTCCAGTTCCTGTGATAGAGCATACAGCCTTCATTGTGTTCCTATTACTAATGAAATAAATCTGCAGTCAGTATGAAGACAGACTTAATATTGATTAGGTTGAACCTGATGTCTGATTCTTTATAATCTGATAAATACCGTTTTAAAACAATACTCAAGGTATAAAATCAATAAAACAATATGATTTAGGTATGATCTAGGTAGACGTACAGCTGGAGTGTGTCCAGTTGTCGTTTTTTTGTTAACATTCTGTATGTTACTCTGAACAGATCTGTGGAATTTGAAATCAAAGTAGTTGTCAAACTTCACCACATCAAACACTCCTCCCTGAGACGTGAGAGAATTAAAAACCTTGTTTGGTCAACGTCTTCTCTTTCTGACCTCCTTCATTAAATTATTTTAGTCCCAGCTCCTTAAGAATAATCTGACCTGCTTTTACTCAGATGAATTAAAAACATAAATGTTTGATGAATGAAACAAGTGGATAGTGTTTGAGTTGTGATAGGCAGTTGCAGAATGGTTTTACCCCTAGGGCAGACTACGGCTCTCCGACCGCAGCACTGCTGCTTATAGCCAGCTGGAAACAGAACCTCCTCTCCTCACCACTGACCTGGTTTCAGTCACAAAATGGGCTGATGTAGGAGCATTCCCTCGCCAGTCGGGCACAGCACGTGTCCCAAGGCTTGTTAAAGTCAGCACAGTGCTGTCTCCTTGGGGGGGGGGGGGGGGGGGGGGGGGGGGGGGGGGGGGGGGGGGGGGGGGGGGGGGGGGGGGGGGGGGGGGGG
>JAOYSI010003309.1:2269-15260 GCA_025775065.1 Hiodon alosoides
CACACTGTACATCACTGTATACCACACAATATACCACACTGTACATCTCTGTATACCACACTGTATACCACACTGTACACCACACTGTATACCACACTGTACATCACTGTATACCACACAATATACCACACTGTACATCGCTGTATACCACACTGTATACCACACTGTACATCACACTGTACATCACAGTATACCACACTGTACATCACTGTATACCACACAATATACCACACTGTACATCTCTGTATACCACACTGTATACCACACTGTATACCACACTGTACACCACACTGTATACCACACTGTATACCACACTGTACATCAGTGTATACCACACTGTATACCACACTGTATACAACACTGTATACCACACTGTATACCACACTGTACACCACACTGTACACCACAGTATACCACACTGTATAACACACTGTATACCACACTATAACACACTGTACATCAGTGTATACCACACTGTATAACACACTGTATAACACACTGTACAACACACTGTACATCACTGTACACCACACTGTACACCACACTGTACACCACACTGTATAACACACTGTATAACACACTGTATACCACACTGTATACCACACAGTGAATGTACTCTTTGCCTGGCTCACCCCACTCTCTCCTTCCTCCACAGACATTACTCTGCAGTGGCTCATTCAGCACTCGAAATCCCGGAGGAGCTGAAAGCAACAGCCCAATCCCGCACCCATGCCACCCCGCAGTGCTCTCTCGTGCCCCCTCGTTCTGTCTCAGTTCTCATCTCATTTCTCCGTGCAAACCTCTAAAACCAGACATGACTCGCCCACCAGCCACCACCCTGTGCCGTGCTCAAACGTGTGTATCGCTCTTTCAGAGACTGGAAAGCCCCCTGACTGCTTATGAGAGTCTGAGGATTGTCATGACAAAGCAGGGACACGCAATGCCCAGAGTTGTGCCAGCCCAGTGCGCCCCCTACCTGCCAGATGCCGTACTGCAGTTAACCTCCATTTGAAACACCTCTCGCCCTGCCAACGCTCACTCCGACGCGGCGACAAGTATCAATGAACCATACCGTCCGACCACAAATGACCGTACGGGTTCTCGAGATGACCTGGCTGTAGATGCACTTATTCCTTAAGGTTTTGGTATGGAGTAATAGACATTAATAACTGCGCTAGTATGTGTAATAACCAAGTGATTATGTTTTTACTAAGGTGAGCTTATGTGTAAATTTGAGTGTTTGAATGTGTAGTTACCGAAATTTGCAAAGCTGTATGGTGAAAGGTCCTAGAGATGTTATGTCCGGGAGTTTAAAAGTTTAGTCTGCAGAGTTTAAAAGTGCCTTCTGCAAATCCTAACTTCTGGGGCAAAAAAGCATTTCAGGTGTGCCTTTCAGGCTCAGTGTATACAGATGTGTGTGTATGTGTGTATGTATATGTAGAATTATAAAAGAATGGAATTGGAGTCTCTTGACGAACATGCATTTGAGAAAGTCTTACTGTTTTAAGTTTTTTTTGTTACAGTCGTGAATATGCAGGAAATATGTGTGGTTTGGGGAGGAACACTTCCTCCTAGAACTTTGGAGTCCACAAAGAACTACAACTTCCGTCAGAAGTGAGGATTGTGTTCCGAGTACGTTCATGAGGAGGAAACCACCTGAAAGCTGGCTTTATATTTTACTCTGTTTATCCTTCACGTTAAGGCCCATGGGGGCGGGGGTGGCTGACGCGTATCTATGGGAAGGTGTGTGTGTGTGTGTGTATATATATATATATACACACACACACACACACACACACACACAACTCTGGATTGCCCCGTCTTGTTGTATGCACTTGTGTGAATATGCTAAGCTAACAAAAGAAGATGATGTTAAATTTGTGAAGGTGTCATCAATGTATCAAGCAAGAGCGAGGGGATGGAATGGTGAGGAACATTTTGACTGCTTTGTGTGTTTTGATTGGCTGGGCGGAGGTTGGCTTGGCCGGAGTAAAGACTAGTTTCCTGGCCCTTCTCTGCACCAGTAGACATTTCACGTGCATCATGGAAAATTCCAGAACACTTAAATCGAGGACATTCGGAATCGCTCAACAGAAGATGTCTGCCGTCTTTCTCTGGCTAATTTCACCGACCTCCATAGCAGTCATTTGATCAGAGCCAGTGTCTGTTTAGTCTCTGCGTGCCAACTTGGTTTCACAAGGAGGCCTCTGATCTCCGCAACATCCGTTGGGCCCTGCACATAATGCCTTACAGGGGGCAAGAAATATCGCTCTGCTCTGCAGCTTATCGGCTGTCCACAAGGTAACTCAGACAGGGTGGCGTTTTTCAGTGGCCTGATCTTTCTGGCTTTGCGTGCCATCATCGTGTCTCGTTAATCTCCCAGGGCCACCATGCAATTATGCCTGCACCCGACAATAATGTATAGGTTCTGTCAAGGGGCTAGGGTACCAGGAAGACAGGTTCCTTTTGGTGCCCTGTGGACGGCGACACTATACCCAAAACTTTGTTGTTGTTATCAGGTTGTTATTCTCAGTCTTAAAAAAGACTAATTGCATTTAGTTAACGAACCCGAACCTGGCTCTCCGTATTCCGATCATACTGCGATTCGCTAATGGTAAGCCTAATGGCCTAACTCAGACAGGCCCGAGCAGTGATAGGATTGCCTTAAAGGGATCTTTAAAGGCCCAGATCTGACGGAATTGCTTTACCTGCCACAGGTTCTGTTACAGCCCCGGGGAGGGGCAGCAAGAGATCGTTCCAACTGTATCGCTAACTTGTTAATGTAAATATTAAACAGCGTTGGTTTGCAGCCCTCTCTCACCACGCCTTGAGTGAAGAACTCTGTTCTTTTGTTGTCCAGTTTGACACCAGGCGGGTAAAGCTTGCTGTGTTAATCTATTTACTGCCCTCCGTGTTGCCCTGAACCTGAACCTGAACCTGAACCTGAGACTCTTACCCAAATGGAGCCATTTCCTTTGTGACTAACTGCATGTGCAGACCTGAGACATTTCATGACACGTGTAAATAGGAAGATATTTTTATTCAGGTCAACACTTGTATTTTCAGGTTTTCCTTCCCAGTAACCACTAAATAAATATGGGCTTTTGGGGTAAACATATGCAACTGTGTTGTACCCTGGTGTTGGTTGTTTTAGAATTTTATTAACAAAGCACTGCAGGGCATGCTAAGACCTGAGATTAAAACTATGTCTGACATCAGTACTTCATGGTTTTCGTTCCTGGAATTTTCCAGCTGTACCTTCAGATGAGTTTTGGCCTAAGCGCAGTTGGCTAGTTTTCCCTGCCAGTGCTGAAGATGAGAGCTTTTTAAAGAACCTCTGGACTAGGACTGTCTGCCCCTCTATACCAGTGCAAAAACACACCTGGATCTATGGATCGATCCAACAGCGACAGTGAGTTCTCTGCTGTGTAGCAAATATTATACTAAAGCTGTTTATCCGATGCCTGCCATCAGAGCAATTTAGAATGCTTGTAATTACAGTGAACATAAACTATCCACGTTATTAATATTATTACAATTTAAACACTTAAAGTCCACAAATCCTTACCTTTGTGATTTCATTGGATCCTGAAAGCGTGGAACCTTGCCTGAGATTCACAGGTGGAGGTCTGGCTGCATCCTGGCATTTCACCGGTAGAGGTCTGGCTGTATCCTGGAATTTCACAGGTGGAGGTCTGGCTGTATCCTGGCATTTCACAGGTGGAGGTCTGGCTGCATCCTGGCATTTCACAGGTGGAGGTCTGGCTGCATCCTGGCATCAGAAACGTAAATGTATGGATCCGTAGCCATGTAATGTTGTACATTGCAATTCAGCTTTTAAGATACGTTATGGACCTTATTTTGTTCATAGTGTATTATAATGAAGCATAAAGTTTTGTTGCTGACTCTCGTTAGACATCCGGTTTGGGTCTCAATTTAGCTGTCATGTAAACTTTTAGGTCTACTTCCTTCTGGACAACGAAAAACTTTTAAGATCCCAGAGTTACAGTAGCTGGATAAAACAAGCCAAAAACATGTTTCTGTTCCCACTGATAGTAAAGATCGGTAAGTGGTCAGGTTTTGAAACTCGGCAAGTTTGTGGATCTAGATAAAGTTAAAGCTATTTGACCTTTAAGTCTGAGTCATGGCTGAGGTAAATGATGTGTCAATGCTAACTGGTTAAAGAACAAGTCTAGAGAAACAAGGAACATATTTATAGCGTTATTAGAACGTCCTTTAATCAGCTGCTTCTTTGATCTAAGGCGTCCATATCTTCAGATGCTATTTGTGTGGTAACATTCAAAATCGCATAAAAAATGGATAAATGTATAATTTTTTGCCTTTCATGTTGATAGTGCAAATGTTTTACCAAGTACCCTTCAGATGGACATGTGTAGTGGGATTGATTTAAGCAAAAGTAAAAAAAAAAATTATTTTTTTTAAAGCTTCCCGGGATTAGAGTAGATATTTTGTAATCATTAAGTTGACCTGCTCATCATAATTGTGTAACAGTAAAAATTTGCAAAGACACACGCATGAATGTACTTAAGAAAAGTAATTATGATATTATAATCATTAAAATTTGTGGTTTATTAAATACAGATTTAGGCAAGTATTTTCATTTATTGTCCAGTAGGCGGCAGCGTTATCCTTTGCTCTTCTTTTCCCTTCTGGCGTTCTGTTTAGTGCTGTGTCAGTCTTTAAAAAAAACCACCTACCTTACCTTTTTTTAACCACCTACCTTTCTGTTGGATATATACACCCACAGCCCACAGCTGTGGTGTTTCTGTTTGTACACTGGGATCTTTGAAAGGAAAAGTCTGCTGGACATTGGGTGTAACAAACCCACACTGTGACACACACAGCTCTTAAGTTCTGCACACATGATACATTTTGCTTCTATATAATGTCAGCTAGAATGATGAACAAATAAAAATGGGGCATAATGCTTCTTTAGTTTCTCTTTATTTTTAATTTGTGCCTCTTCTTTCATTTGTTTTTTGTTTTTCTGTTTTTACACCTATTGAATTTCCCCCTTTTTGTAGCAGCACTGTTTCGGGGACACGCCCAGTAATTAAGTATTATAAGTCTGTCCAGCGACAGGTGTGGAGGGCGGATGACATCGCGGTACTGCTGCGATCAGATGGAACACCCTGGTCATGTGACTGTGGGTCGTCCGGCTGTCCCTTGCGGTTGGGCGCTAAGCGTGTTCCCAGGAATGTGCCGGTTTGATTAGAGAGAAGAAAAGGGAGGGCTTTTTTCCCCACAGTACCCTTTGTGTTGCTGGGTAGTTTGTGTGTGTGATCAGGTCATTCCCATTGGATGGGAGGGTCTGTTCGCTGGCCACCACGCTCCTTGGTCTTGATCAGATAGCTCCCACACCCCAGCCCACCTCCAATGGTGATGTCCTCACCATGATGTCACCTTCATTTGACTGGAAGGGCTCTGTATGATTCACCCACCCCTACATTCTCAGCCGATTTCGACGGCCGATAACGATTTCGAGAAGTCTTGCAGATTCCTTTGGTTTGTCATTGTCGACCATTGAGACCTGAGAGGAACCGATAATGTATATTTCACCACTGACAAGGTGGCTTTCTTTAATTGCTGGAAAAAGAGAAAAAGAGGGACAGTTTTCTCTGTATCCCGTCCAATCAGCACGGGGGGGGGTTCAGCTGAGCTGGCAGCCGCCTGTCGCCTTAAGTGGACGCAGATTTTTGAGGATAGGCACACGATCAAACGCTCATCTCTGAATAGTCAAGAAGGGACCCGAGCCCAGGTCACGGGAGTCTTTTATTTTACTCGTTATCGTGGGACCCCACCACCCACGCTGTCGCCTGGCCCGCTGCCTCTGATCAGATGGAAAACGGAACAGACTGTCTGGCATGGGACAGGAAGTGGTATTAAACACTGTCCCAAGCCGGAGATTTGCTGAGGAATTATTGGCCGGGGGGGGGGCAAACGTGGTTGGAAGGTACTAAGAGCTGATGGACTGGATGGGGTTGCAGTTGTCCTGGAGACTGGGAAGGGAAGGGTCACACAGCCACATCAGACCTCGGATTCAATGACTCAAGTGGTGTTGAGCCGAGCTGAACACAGCCACATCTCGGATTGTGTTCCACCTTTAGCAGTGTTGAGCAGAGCTGAACACAGCCACATCTCGGATTGTTGAGCAGAGCTGAACACAGCCACATCTCGGATTGTTGAGCAGAGCTGAACACAGCCTCATCTCGGATTGTGTTCCACCTTTAGCGGTGTTGAGCAGAGCTGAACACAGCCACATCTCGGATTGTTGAGCAGAGCTGAACACAGCCACATCTCGGATTGTTGAGCAGAGCTGAACACAGCCTCATCTCGGATTGTGTTCCACCTTTAGCGGTGTTGAGCACAGCTGAACACAGCCACATCTCGGATTGTTGAGCAGAGCTGAACACAGCCACATCTCGGATTGTTGAGCAGAGCTGAACACAGCCACATCTCGGATTGTGTTCCACCTTTAGCAGTGTTGAGCAGAGCTGAACACAGCCACATCTCGGATTGTGTTCCACCTTTAGCGGTGTTGAGCAGAGCTTTTGTTTCCACCTTTAGCGGTGTTGAGCAGAGCTGAACACAGCCTCATCTCGGATTGTTGAGCAGAGCTGAACACAGCCTCATCTCGGATTGTGTTCCACCTTTAGCGGTATTGAGCAGAGCTGAACACAGCCACATCTCGGATTGTTGTCCACCTTTAGCGGTGTTGAGCAGAGCTGAACACAGCCTCATCTCAGATTGTTGAGCAGAGCTGAACACAGCCTCATCTCAGATTGTTGAGCAGAGCTGAACACAGCCTCATCTCAGATTGTTGAGCAGAGCTGAACACAGCCTCATCTCTGCTTTTGTTTCCACCAAGGAGAATTCCCCAGAGACCTAAATGGTGTTCTGCCAACCAGAACATAAGTGGCTGGATCCCAAAATCTGAAAACAAAACAATGCTTTAAAATGAGAATATATATCTGGAGCTCAGGGTTGTGTGTGGTTGAAAAGAAACCATGGATGTGTGCGTCTCCTTTTAGCTGGTTTTGTCTTTACAGAATAAACTGTGCCTGTTCGCTGGTTTTGTCTTTACAGAATAAACTGTGCCTGTTCGCTGGTTTTGTCTTTACAGAATAAACTGTGCCTTTTCGCTAGTTTTGTCATCAGACACAGTGTTTATAGAAAATTTCCGCTAAAACGTCATTTTTTAGTGAGCGTAAGACAAAACCATATCTCGTAATCTAAAAACCCTGTAAATTTTTCCACTTAAATAGGACTGGGGCTATGGCACGCCACATGGTCATTTTAAAGATATCTTCAACTCATTTATTGATACGTTAAAATTTTGGCATTTTGGCAATGATCTACAGATATGTAAGATTTTAAATATATTTGTGAAAGATTTAAAGATATCAGATACCCAGGAAATTATTCAGATGATTATTTGCTAATATCTTGATGTTTAAATATCTTTAAATTATTTTAATATATTTTTAAATACTCAAAGATATCTGAAATTATTTCTAGATTGCCTGGGTTTTAAAATCTATTGGTTGCCAAGTGACTAAAAATCCTATGAAAGATTGACTATGAGCTGGATTCAAATCAGCAAAGGATTGCATTAGGTAATAAAACCAATTTTAACTTAAAAAAAGCCTGAAGCCTGAAGACATCAAGTGTAAATTCAGGCCTTCCACATCTGGCTCGTGATCGTTGCATCTTGAAGTATAGACCGGGAGGCTGAGTGAGCGTCTCCGGCCATGAAAACAGTCTGACCTGGGTGGGGATGACAGAGAAGAGAGAATGTTTAAACTTTTTTGATTATTTTGGGGATTTAGCCACGGATTCTGTTTTTTTCTTCATACGGTCAAATTTGAATGGAAAAGAGTGCCTCTTTAAGTATCAGTCCACACACAGTGCCTCCTTAATAAGCTACAGAAGCTGTTCTCTCAGACACAAGAACGTAAAGAACGTAGCGTCCCACAGCTCCGGTTATGATTTACAGGGAGCATTGTTTGGCCAGATGGTTCTCATGCATGTAGCGTTAGGAGAGAGCGCATACGCCAGATTGTGTTCACAACCTATCTGGGCTCAAGTGAGCGTTTGAGTTTAGGGTTAGACTAAACTCTAACCCTATTGTGTTCACAACCTATCTGGGCTCAAGTGAGCGTTTGAGTTTAGGGTTAGACTAAACTCTAACCCTATTGTGTTCACAGAAGAATTAGTCCAGATTATGTAGAGAGGGTGTAACAGGGCTGTGTGTGAAGAAGAGGGTGAAGCAAGGCTGTGTGTGAAGGAGAGGGCGTAGCAGGACTGTGTGTGAAGGAGAGGGTGTAACAGGGCTGTGTGTGAAGGAGAGGGTGAAGCAGGGCTGTGTGTGAAGGAGAGGGCGTAGCAGGACTGTGTGTGAAGGAAATGGTGAAGCAGGACTGTGTGTGAAGGAGAGGGCGTAGCAGGACTGTGTGTGAAGGAAAGGGTGAAGCAGGACTGTGTGTGAAGGAGAGGGTGAAGCAGGGCTGTGTGTGAAGGAGAGGGCGTAGCAGGACTGTGTGTGAAGGAGAGGGTGTAACAGGGCTGTGTGTATGTAGGAGGACTGTGTGTGAAGGAAATGGTGAAGCAGGACTGTGTGTGAAGGAGAGGGCGTAGCAGGACTGTGTGTGAAGGAGAGGGCGTAGCAGGGCTGTGTGTAAAGGAGAGGGCGTAGCAGGGCTGTGTGTGAAGGAGAGGGCGTAGCAGGACTGTGTGTGAAGGAGAGGGTGCCTCACCTGTTACATCCCCTGATTGTTTATTATTTTATTTAGTTTTTAGATCTGAGGTCTATCATAAGCAGAGTACTGGGGTGAAAGAGTACCATGGCAACACCCAACATATCCTGACCTGAACCTCAAAAACTTACCAAAAGCAACATCCGCAGAACTACAGGGGCCTCGGCACAGACAAAGGGAAGATTCAAAGTAGCATTTATTAAGTCCATTCACAATAAACATAGTTCGCCCATCAATGGGGCACACCCCACTTTTATAAAATATAGAGCTTTCATTTATTAGTCAGCGACACCAACATGGTAGGGGAGTGTCATACATGAATCCTTACAATAACAACACCTGTGCATTTAGTCTTTTTTCCACAATTTAATATTCATTCTTAATGAACCAACAGTAAAACATAAACCTAAAGACACACATCTTAAACGTAGCAAGAAATTTTACAACCTTGTGTTACTGTGTCCTGGTTGGGCTACGGTTCTCTACACACAGAGAGAGTGGAAGACGGAGCGAGGCGGCGGTTTCAGGACACTGTGTACCGCTCCCCTCAAATATCTTTCTTGAGTACAGGCCTTGTGTGTTGGCCGTCAAACCCACGCAAACCGGCCGGAGAGCATCTGCACAAAAAAAAACAGCAAGCTTTTTTGCTCACAATGAAAAGCCAGCTTCTCAATATTTTGGTACGCGCAGTCCTCACATCAATTCTGGTATGTATATTTACACTTGTGCTCGGGCAGTCAAATGTTGAGTGAGTGAGTGAGCAGAAAGCGGCTCGTTCGTCTGCGTAGAGGCAACACCTGGTCAAACAGACAGCGGCATCGGATTTGTCGGGGGTGAACTGTCCTTCTCTTTTTCCAACCAATCGGCCCAACTCGGCTCTCCTCCTCATTGGTCCAACCCCGCCCCTCAGCGCCAGGGCACCTGGAGAGCTCTGTTCATGGCACACTCTGGTGACTTCTCATCCCTTAACTTCCTCAAAGCAATGCACACGTTCCTGAAGAACATCTCCACATCGTGTTCCTTCCTTCTGACTGCGAATGCTCGAGCTGCGCATTTGTTCACGTATTCACTGTCCACGACTTCATTTAATTTCATCTACATCTGGAGTAAAGCTGGTTGGAAACCAACTGAGATTTTTTGGATTTTTGGTGATTTTTGAGCAATATATTGATGTCTCTGAGAATTACAGTCATTAAGTCTAATGCTGACTCGATTATTATTACTTTTTATTTCCAACATCAGTCTTACATTGACTCTATAATTATTACAAATATTTGTCGCAAAGGAAACGCTTACCAAAAGCCTTCCTGATCTCAGATGTACACACACGGTCAGAATGTCTTCATCGCCGTCATAGCGAGAGGCTGACCTCACAAAAGTGTGACCAGCAGTCAGAAAGGCGGGCCACGTGTTCGGAGGCACCATCAACATCGAAACAGGAAGACGTGATTGACTGGCTGGACAATTCGGAAATGACTGGAAGCTGTGCTGCTTTTCAGAGCCATAGGCCGAGAGAACGCTCCAAAGAGCACCGTCCTCCAGGCTGGCAGAGAACTTCTTCACCGTGCTGGATCCTAAACGTACCTGCGACCCTGGGCTTGTACTCCAGATAAACGCACTGGTTCTCCCTCCTCTGAGGCGCCTCTCCCTCAGTCAGCAATCTTTTTGAACTTATTTCACAACACTCTATAGGTCATTATATACTGTCAATGTAGCCGCTTTAAAATACCAAAAATTCAGATTTTTGTAATAGCAATAACAATAATAAAATTAATAACAATAATATTTGCCCAGAAGATATCTATACACAAAGAGCCATTTCTACTTAAGTACAAAGAAATGCACAGAATGGTACTATGTACAACCTATAATAAATACTGTGTTTCTTATTATTTAATGGTTAAAAGCAGGTTCTGTTTCTTCTGTTTTTAGCGTCTGTAGTTTAAGTTTTTTTCTTCTCCTCAATGATTGAGTCTTTCCCATTTTTGCGGGGTTAGGGCTTAGGGAGGTGGCCGTGGCTGGGAATGGAACTTGGGAAGGTGGGCGGGTTGTGGGTGGAGCGTGGGATGGTGGGCGAGGCTGGGGAGAGGGGGCGTGGTGGGGGTTTTCCCTCATGTTTCCTGCGCTGCGATCTGTCCGTCATGATTCCGGCGGTTACGCGGCTTTTTCTGCTCCTTCAGCTCCTTCAGGTCCTTCCCTCTAATGGCGGCCATTATGGGGTCCCTGGAGCCGCCGCCAACGCCGCCAACGCCGCCCAGGTGCCAGTAGTCCTGGCAGTACTGGTTGATGAGGCCCATCTCGGGCTGGCTCAGAATGGTCAGGAGGTCCTTGTACTGGCCGGCAGTGGGCGTCCAGGGGCTGGACTGGAGCGATGCTGGTGGCGCCCTTGCCAGAGATTCCTCATCACTGCCGGTGAGAATGTGGTGAACAGCCCGTCCGGGGAGCACGGCCAGCTGCAGCCGTAGTAGGGTATACTTGAAGTTCTTCTCTGTGGCCGTGCACTGGTAGGAGCCTGAGTCGGAGGGCTGCAACGAGCGTAGCAGCAGACCCTGGTCTGTCTTCAGTACCCGTCCGTCCGACCGCATCTACAGGGAGAGAGATGGAGATGATACAGTGAGGAGGCTGCAGTATGTGCCTTCTTTGTCCGTCAACCTAAACTGGGACCAGGCATCCAGCTCAGGAGTGAACAATTATCTGCAAAGTAGCTCCTTCTTAGTAAGTAGGTCCCTCAATTGTTTATTATGTGTCAGGTATCCCCCAACACCTGGTGAACCGCAGCCTACAAAAACTGGAACTACCCCTGATCTAGCACATGTTTCAAGGTGGGGGGGGGGAGTAGAACCATAAGCACGAGTCAGTGGTGCTACTGGAGGAGGGGCAGGAAGTGGGCTCATGGTCACCCCAGACCTGGGGCTGCGTTGGCGTGGTGACCACATTTCCGGCGTGACATCACACCGTGCGTAACTGCAACTGGACCGCTCCCCTGGCAGACCCGTGTGAAAGGGAAAAGAGGGTGCGCTCTTTGCCTCCTGTGAGGGCAATGATTAAAACAGGGAGTGACATCGGGGGCCATCCTGCCCAAATCCTAGCTGGCCTGGAGTCACCTGGGCAAGTGTCCAGCCGTGCCCTGTAAGGGCGACGCCACCAGGACAGCGGAAAGCATCACCATTTGTAAAAATTTATAACGAGGCTCAAACTTGGAACGGGATTTAAGGGCATAGAGAAAAAATCAGGGCTAATGTGACTCACACGAACACATATGCAGGAACACCCTGTTCCAACAGTAGTATTTTTACAATGATTTCCTGAAACTATTTCCTCTTAACTCCGACCTGTCAGCAGGAACAAAGGCTTTGTAGAAAGCACAGGAAACAGACATATGGTCCAAAGCACCGAAGTTCCCTGCAGAACTGGGCTAGAGATCTGAGTCTGGCGGGAGTGGGAGGTGACAGGGCAGTTCTCACCTCCTTCCTTCTGTCACTGTTGTCACGCTGTAGGTGCCACTTGATGGAGGCCTGAGGAGATCTGGCTTGGCACTCCAGGAAGGCACTGCTGCCCTCAACACCGTACTGTACCATCTCCAGTGTGTTCTTATTGGCTGTGGGAAAGAAGGGTGCCACATTAACCAATCTCATTCTCACACACTGTGCTGGCCCACTGAAACCAGTCTGCAATTCTCCCATACTGTGCTGGAACCAGTCTGCAATTCTCCCACACTGTGCTGGTCCACTGGAACCAGTCTGCAATTCTCCCACACTGTGCTGGCCCACTGTAACCAGTCTGCAATTCTCCCACACTGTGCTGGTCCACCGGAACCAGTCTGCAATTCTCCCACACTGTGCTGGCCCACTGTAACCAGTCTGCAATTCTCCCACACTTTGCTGGTTCACCAGAACCAGTCTGTGCTATCATTGTTTCTGATGTCCATTAAAGTCAGCAGTGTTAGCATTAGCGTTAGCTTCTAATCAGAATTACCAGAATTACCTTCACCATAATGGTTGGACGAAGACTATGTCCCAAATAAGACCCATGTGAGTGAAAAAGCTCACCGTTCGAATTGTAGCCTCTGCACTGCCGAATGGGGTTTCCATACTTCACATCCTGCCGTCGGCTGCGTCTGCAGGAAACAGCAAAGCGTGTTAGTTTGTGTGATCTTTAACGCTCAAATCGTCACAGTAAACCTCAACAGAGCGTGTTAGTTTGTGTGATCTTTA
>JAOYSI010003310.1:0-15259 GCA_025775065.1 Hiodon alosoides
GACCTCTACATGCTTTGTAAGTGGGAAAACCTGCAAAATCGGCAGTGTATCAAATACTTGTTCTTCCCACTGTATGTGCTAGCAAGGAAGTCATATGTGTATCGGTAACCATTAGTTTGTTTAGTTAATTAATTAGTTAATTTCATAAGGGTGGTTACTGGTGTTTATTATTGAACAAAAATGCCCTCACCTAAATTTTGACACTAAGTACTTGAATATGATACACTAAGTATCTTGAACAGATACTGATAGCAGCTGGCCTCTAAAACATTTTCACTGTATCTTCGAGAAAACCCTTTTCTTGATATATCTAGGTCTAAATTTAATTCAGATGATTATTGATTGAAATGATTTTATGCCGGCAGTTATTTTTTTTATGGCTGAAACCGTAACCCAATGTGTTACATTATTACAGGTGATATGATGGTTGGGAAATCACATGGCACGCCAGAATAAACTGAAGAGTGCCATTTAGAGTCTGACTTTTTGGGAACCAAAAGATCAGTACTGCGTTTGTGTAGATTTCAAGGGAAAGGAATTCTGCAAATATTAAATCAACGTGTTTGTCATTTCAATGGCCCAGAAGTGCAAAAACCTGATTCATCTCAGAAAATAGATGCGAAAAGTTCACTTAACTGGAAAAGAATCAAAAAGAAAATAGGAATAATGTTGCGAAAGGTCGGTTCTGAAAATCTCAGTTTGAAGACCCTGTGATTCAAACTTGCTACCAGGAAACCCCTCTGCCCCTCTCACTCTATTTTTACTTTTGGAAAACCCAACTCTTAAACTCAGACGAGAGGAAGAAAATAGGGCTGTCTCTCTCCGAGTTTTAAAGGCTTGCCTTATCTCGGTCTCTTTCCACCCGTGATAATTGGTGGTGGCAGCCTGCCAGTAAAAGTCTGGGGAGAGCCAAGGCAGGCTCTCTGCTTGAGGACGCAACATCTGCACTGCTGCTGCCTCCACACATTCAGCTCCTCTCACTCACTCTGGTTCCGCACAGGCATGGCCACAGGGCACCAATGAGAGGCTGAAAAAGGGTCTGCTGCAAAGAGGTCCCTGCTCCAAAGTCAGTCCTGGTAGGTGAAACGGGCTTATATCTTCACTCCGTGATACTTCATTGGCAGTAAATGTTATGTTATCACATTTTAATGCTGCGGAAGTTGTTAAATTGTGAACAGGGGCTGTGGTCAGTGCCGGAAATTTGCTTCTTTTAAAAATGTTTTGCATGATAATGCATTATGAATTTCTTATTTGAGGACACTGCTGAGCATTGGCTGTTACTATGGACCTCCATTATTCTACTGCTGGGCGATCTGTTCTGCTGATTTTATTTTTATTCTCAGTAAAAAGAAGTCCATATTCCAGTGTATTGCTGCAAAGGGTTTTTTATGTGCAACACACATTTCTGATTCCTGTTCCACTGAAACAGTTAAGAGGAAAACACTCGAAGCTCACTTTTTTTTCTATCCGTGTCCCTGCAGATCACGGAGGCTGTAGATTGTTTAATCTGTGCAGAGGCAATAGTGTACTGAAGGCATTGGAAAGTTATCGGTCCCTTGTCTGTGTCGCTGTCATATGAATGAGTGGAATGAATGGAATTACGGTCCTGTGCTTTGTCAAAGGGCTCTGCTCCAGTCGCAGAGGAGAACCATGCCTTAATCTAATTTACGGCAAAAAGATCACTGCAGGGAACTTTCTGCAAACCAAAGTTTGTGCAGATGTGATGTTTTTTCTTAAGTTTCTCCAAAGAAAAAAAAGTAGGTTTTGTTGTTTGAGATATAAAATCTGTGGTTACCCTTACCACCGGGGTTACGTGGAGTTATGTTGGATGTACAGCTTAACGAAATGTTCTATCTCTGCACAGTAGGTTTTGTTGTTTGAGATGTAAAATCTGTGGTTACCCTTACCACCAGGGTTACGTGGAGTTATGTTGGATGTACAGCTTAACAAAATGTTCTATCTCTGCACAGTAGGTTTTGTTGTTTGAGATGTAAAATCTGTGGTTACACTTACCACCGGGGTTACGTGGAGTTATGTTGAATGTACAGCTTAACAAAATGTTCTATCTCTGCAGTAGATTCCCTTCCAGTAGAGAAAACATAGTACTGCAAAGCGATAGAATACATTTATGGTTTTGATTATTTGAATCCAGTCCAATGGGGGGACTGATATAATGTTTTGGCCTTGCCTTTAGTGCCTGGAGAACTTGGCTGTAATTAATTTTCCCCTCATCTTGGCAAACTGATTGAACATGCTTAACAGCAGTTGTTGATTTAGAGGTGGAATAACTTTTTTCATTGCAACAGAAGATTTAAAGCTACAAAATACATTTTAAAAATACATTGGTTGAAAATGACGGTGGTCCCTGTCTCACTTATCGGGATAGGTCAGGGTCCAGTGTTTATTTCAATGAATGCCATGTGACCATGCGGAAACAATAGAGAGTCACTTGAAAGTATGCGTATTTTAGGGTATACAGGGACATGCACTCCTCTATCTGCTACACAGATATCTATTGTACGATTTACGGGACGTGGGATGTGACTAGACCAGAATATGTTAATAGGAAGGAGGGATAAGAGAAACAAAACCCATCAGTATCTCCCACATGAAGCGCAGAGCACTGGAGAAATGCAGTCCACGTTTTCACACGTCAAATCCAGAGCTTGTGGAAGCTCCGGAGGCTTTTGTGCGATAAAGTAACGTGATGTAACTTCTGGCTGAGAGAACAGCAGAGCAAATCTAGGCCCCGTATTAAGACTTCACTCACAAATCAGAGGTTTTACAGGTTACTTAACCAGTAAGGAGGACAAGGTTGGCTACCTCCAACCTTAGATTAAAAGAAAAGGAACAGAAACAAAGTTAGTGAATTTTGGTTAAACCTCACCTGGAACAGGATTATAAATCAGCTGCTCAACAATGATTTGTGGATTTAAACATCCAGCTGGACAAAATATTTTTTTTAAAATAATTTTTATAAAGACCATGGCAATACGATGTAATTCTAATATTATATATGTTGAATTTGAGCTTGTTCAATGCAGTGCATAACAGAAAAAATTGCTAACACTGCTATCCCTTCATCTTGGTCTTCACCAAGGGTGAGACCTGTAACATGTCTGTGGTGGCTTAATAATTTCCAAGGTCCCATGAATGGCCCAAAGCCCCACATTGCAGTAAAAGTGCACCACAACAAGGCAAACGTTCTCCGAGAAGAGCCATAGAGAAGAGGGTTACGTGTCTGTGGTTTAGGCATGTACCACCATGTTTTCATGTGGTCCACCACGGGAAGGATAGGGTTCCTGTCCAATGCAGAGAACTGTCAGATCAGGATCAACTACTATGGGCCCTTGTGGGTCAGCCCCACAGCGCTTTGTCACGAATACATGTGTTTGGTCTATGTCCAGAGTAGGAATTTTACTGTCTGACGGCGCAAATCGGTTCCATGCGGGATCAGCAGGAATGCAGAAATATCCCTTTTTTTTCTGGGACGGGACAGAGCGGGAGGGAGGCTGTGCTGACTGGCCCGAACAGATGGAGCTCTGCTCCAGCAAACCTCTGTTCCAAGAAAGCTCTGGAGCGAGTGTCTGACTCCAGCAATGCAGCTAGGCGTCTCAAACCCAGAGCCGGCGAGTGGAAAAACATGGTCGCGTTATGGCCCAAACATAACTCCAGTAGGCGGGGAGGGGGTTGTATATTCCTGGACATCTTTGTTAATCAAAATCAGTGAATTCCCTGGAAGACTCACTGTTGCCTCGGTACAATCATATAGACCGAGAGCGCCAAATAACCCCCTCACCTACCTTCCTGTTACGGAGTGCGCTTGTTTCTCATCAACTGCCGCTGCTCTTTATAAGGTCTGCAGATGCTGGAAACCCTTCATGAAAATATTCTAAGCAAAGTAGGAATCCGAAAAGAAATGGTAAAATTGTGCCTGAGCGTGCTGAGAAGGTTGTCTTTGGACTGGATCAAGGTGTCCAGGAAGATCACAGAGGAAGTGACGGACTTGGAATGCCTTCCTTTGTATAGATAATGAGTGTAATCACAGACCGAAAATGCTACACAGATGCATTCCTTTATTTCCAAGTATGGGTCATTGCATGGATTTCAACATTACCACGTGCTCGTTTTATAATAATGCAAAATTGTTTTGTTTTTTGTTTTTTATAATAATGCAAGATTGTTTAATTATTGAGTTGTTTAAATGATCTACACAAAATCCATTACATGTCATTCTAGCAAGAATCCTCCGAATGCAGTCTTTGAAAAGATTATACCAACCATTAACCACACTCATCTTATTTTAATTTTCCTTCAGGTGGAACTAGAGCGTAGCGCTTCCTTACAATGGGTCACAGTATGAGGTCCATGCATCTTGTCTTTCCATCTCTGTCCATTATGCTCCTTCAGATGTTTTGTACGGCACAAGAGGACATGCGATTGAGTAAGCCACCACAATATGAATTTAGATATGCTAAACTTTTTTGATCTCAACACGTCGTGTCTGCCAATTTGATCTTCCTGACCACCAAAAGTGTCATTGTGTCAAAACAAGCTACACTGATTTATTAGACCATCCTGACCTGTTAAAATAAGCCAGAGCAATCCTGAGTAATTTCCCTTCTTTTAACTTCAGCATGGTTTAATCACCACATTTAACATGATTGGTCATCCAAGAGATGGCACAAATTATATAAAAAACAAAACTCTGATTTCCTGGAAAACATATTTTTCTCTACGCCACATAGTGTATTTGTGTGAATCCCTTTATCATTCAATGATTGTAGACTTGTTACTTAGCAAAGATTTGAATGAACGCATTAAATTCCGGATTTTTTCCCCCAGGCTGCCGAACTGCGCCTAGCGATTTGGTGTTCATTTTAGACGGCTCTTGGAGTGTGGAAGACACAAACTTTGAAATAGTCAAACGATGGCTGACGAACATCACCACCAGCTTCAACATCGGTCAGAAGTTCACCCAGGTGGGGGTTGTGCAGTACAGCGATGACCCCCACCTGCAGATTCCGCTGGGTAGGCACTACTCCAGCGGGGAGCTCATCCAGGCCATGAAGTCTATCGAGTATATGGGCGGGAACACCCGGACCGGGCAGGCCATCCAGTTTGCCACCGACAGAATGTTTGCCACCTCCGAACGGGCTCCAAATGGGGTGGCCAAGATCGCCGTGGTTGTCACTGACGGGAAGTCCCAGGATGAGGTGTCGGCGGCTGCGGAAGCCGCACGGAAAAAAGGGATCATCCTGTTTGCAATCGGGGTAGGCTCCGAAACCGAAGAGGCGGAGCTCAGAGCCATCGCCAACAAGCCACATACCACCTACGTTTTCTACGTTGAAGACTACGTTGCCATCTCGAAAATCGGTGAAGTCATTCGACAGAAGCTATGTGAAGGTGGGCCTTCAGAAATATTTCACAAATGAATGTATTAAATCCAATGTTAAAAAATCAACAAAAACAAACATGATACAACAGTGGATATTATCAGCCGAATTTTTAAAAAGTACTTTTCCTGATAAAGCAGTACTCGACAGGATCTTTATCTATGGAAATATTTTTAAAATCAGGCAGTGGGGATTCTAGATTTGTCTAACATGTAAACAAGTGCAAAAAGGGGCTTTTGTTTATTTAAACGTTATCTGGGTCTGCAAAGGAAAGGAAATGCATGTTTTTTTGAGATGGTTCTTCTTACAGATGGACAGCATACTTGTAGAACGATGAGATTTTATTTTTTACTAGAGTCTTTACTACAGTTTTCAGGCCAAATCAAATAAACCATTGAGTTTTTTCTAATGTTTAACCCTTGGTAATACTTCTTCCTCACTATAAGCCCTGAACTCAATTAAGAATGATGTCAAAGAAAAAAAAGACAGAGGAACAGAAAAATCTAAGAAAAGCAAAGTATATTATAGTTAAAGCCTAGAAGACCACAGTCTTGAAAAATCAATTTGAAAAGTACATTGAACTTTAACTCTTTAATTTCCCGCACGATACAGAAAACTTTGGTGATGGCCACCTGGACTGTACCTGTTTACTCAATAAAGCTTTGCATCCCTAGTGGCCAGCCTAAGATTCCACATATGCAATATGATGTATATTCACAGTAATTTGTGTTGGTGATTCTGCAGTTAGTCCCACAGTCACACACATCGTAGTCTGAATGAATGTGAAAAATAAAAATAAATTCTTCCAAATCAGTCCCCAAAATAAATGGATATGTCTCTTTCACTGTAGAAACTGTTTGCCCGACACGAATCCCAGTGGACAGTCGAGATGAGAAAGGTTTCGATATCCTGGTTCATTTGGACTTTGCTAAGAAGGCAAAAAGGACACAGGGAACTTTTTATGGCACAAAGGCCTATCAGGTGACATCACGGGTTGACCTAAGCGAAAGCACAAGGTATGATCTGCTTGCTTAGTCTTTTGATTCAAGCATGAACGGTCTTATAATAAAACTTTATTACCACAACCACCATGTATCTTTTATCAACCAATTCACAGATCCTTGTTTCCTGACGGACTGCCCCCTTCCTATGTATTTGTGGCCACGCTGAAGTACAAAGGGTCAGTGGTCATGGAGAAGTGGGACCTATGGAGGATACAGACCATCGACGAGAAGCCTCAGATGGCTGTCACACTGAACGGAATCGACCGGACGGTCATGTTTACTACGACCAGCACATCACCTGGTGGGATCCAGACGGTGGTCTTCAAGGAAACTTCTGTCAAGGTAGGCCTCAGCATAGGTAGGCTTCCAACCTCGGTTTTTTTTAAAGGTGCTAATTGTCAATACCACGTTAAATGGAACAGTGCTGTTGGTGTTCAGAGAATACTGCCCGGCTGGAAAGTGCTACGAACAGAACAGAAACTGCGAGCAACACGAGAATACGTACTGGTATGTTTAATAAAAGGCAGGGGAAAGCAGAAAAGTCACTTTTATAACAGTTGTATTTATTATACAGTCATATCTATCACGGTGCAAAAAAATTAATTAATGCAGCCAGGTTATTTTTTTCAATGTGGCACAGCTACAAGAAGAACAACACTTTGGTATGCAAATGTTCCTTGGAACGAGCGACTCATTGGAAGTTTTAATTTGGAAATGGATTCCGTATGAGTGATTTTTGTTTTCATAAACTTTCAGAGCAGAACTTTAACAGAAACATAACAGGGCCATAGTGCATTGGGAAAACCATATTGTGTTCTCTCAGTAAAATCAACAAATACTGTTTGGACACAGGCGCAGCGGACGAGGATGTCTGTTGAATTTTTCCGTTGGCTGTGAGCTTTTGGCCACGTGATAGGCAAGCTTCGCAATGGCTTCCTGATATGCTGTGGCCAAATGCTCCGGATTCCTAGCATTCTGACCGCCATATGGATTAAAAAAAAAATTAAATGTGAAAATTGACCTTCACGGGTGAAGGCCCGCTTTTCAATTGGTCATAAATTCCACAAAATGAACCGGAATGCCTGGGGACTTGTACCGAAACTGTGAATGACTGAGTCTGAAGGAGTAACAAAATAAAAAGCCATTATTAGAGCTTTTTAAGTACTTTCATGGTTTAATTCATGTACACAAGAAGTAAAGGATTACTTTACAATTTATTTTGGCAACAACAGTATCAGCTTGTAAGCACATCTTTAAAGTTTGATGCTTATATTAAGGATAGAAAGAACAAGTTCCTGTTTCATTTTTTTTCACTTCTTTAGAACACAGAATAAGTGTAATTTCTCTAAAATAATATCTGATACATTTTGGTTTTATGAATTGGTTTTTAACAGAACATCTGAAATAATTCATGCAAAATGGTACATTTTTAAAACATGAATTCCATTTGTAATCTTGTCATCCGCAAAATCAGAAATCTAAAGTAGCTGCATGAGAATTTGTTGTTTTGGTATGAGATCTCATCGATAGCAAAGTATGCCTTTCATTCATCAAATCATTTGTAACTTTAAACACCTTGGCACCGGTTTTATTTCTCGGCGCTACAGAAACTGTTTGATGAAAACTGGCATCAACTCCGCCTTCTGGTCACAGAGGAGGATGTCACCCTTTATCTTGACGATCAGGAGATTGAAAGTATGATTCTGGAACCTCCTCTTGGTATATTCATTGACGGAAAGACGCAAGTCGGAAAGTATGTCAGCAAAGAAACAACTGTACCGGTAAGTTTTAAAAGAAAATGGAGGGGAAATGACAAAATATGGGAATGCCCTACATTATGATTGAAAAACGGTAGTCATTGCAAACTGGTTACACAGGGTGGCCCAAAAGTAAATTTACAGTTCCCAAATGATTTAGTCCGGTCCCAGTTTACTCCATTTCAACACCAACTGTTCGTAGTTAGTCAGGCTACCAGCCTTTATTTCCAACCCCAACGAGAAACTCAACATATGTCACCATATGCTCATGTTTGGCCCACCCCTTATAGTCATAAATAAATAAAAAAAATTAGCTCATAGCCCTCATCGCCTTTCCCAGGTTACGTGACCTTTAATTCCATTGCCTTAAAAGGAGATGGTGGTATCCACTGGCTCCGTGTTTCCAGATCCCGTGTTTTTTAAGTTCTTGTTTTACTATGCCAATCTAAGCAATGCCAAACATGCCTCACTCTGGACAAGACCACTGGCTTCACGTACAGTGAAGATGCACCAAAAAATTATTGTTTTGAATTGTTCGTTTTTTTTGTATTGCAGCATATAACGTCAGAATAGTTCAAACTGTTTTGGAAGGTTAAAGAAACAAAGTTTCTGGGTTCAAAAAAAGAGAGATTAAATATTCCAAAATGACTTTACAAGGAGCAAAGAATGCAACTACCAACGTAGGGGCGCCATATAAATGGTTTTAAAACTGGAAATTAGAGTCAATGGGAATAGCATGGAAATGCAGATGATACTAGTTGCTCTCTCTGATGTTAATGTGATTGCTAATCCATATGCCATTGAAAAAATTCTACATTGCCCTCCAAACAGCCAAAACCATAATCCACAAAACCAAATGCACTTGATTTTGGAACAGGATTTCCAACAAAATGCAATCGGCAAGCAACTTAATAACACATAAAAACTTTTAGAAATACAGAAAAGCTAGTTAGGATCAAGTTGTATTTAATGGGTAATTATGTGATCTATGTGTCTATGTCAATAGAGTCACTTTATCAGGCATCACAATGATTTATATCTCTGATATCTGACTAATATTTTCTTGCACAGTTTGAAATACAGAAGCTAAGAATTTACTGCGATCCTGAGCAGAATAATCGAGAGACTGCCTGCGAAATACCGGGAGTTGTGAGTATTAAAACATATTTTGTTCCGGCATGTATATTGTCAAACGTAACCTAAGAGTCCAATTACTGCGGGACATAGCAATAAAGCTAGGACAGCCCCCTTTTTCTCGGTTATGTAATTCATTAAACCATACAGAGGAACTGATTTCTTTTTAATTAATGATCTCTTATTTAATTGGTCTATTTTATAAAATGGAATTTGAAATTTAAAATAAATTGAAAATAAATTGACGGTAAGTCATACGGCTCCCCTGCATTGTATGCGGAAATGAAACAGAGAGAAAGAGCCGTTTAATGGCAATTAGGTATCGTCTGACCAAGTTTCGCACGAATTTTAACATTTCTCACAATCGTATTACACATATGGCTTTTTTCTTTCTTATTTCCAATCAGAGAATAACACTGCGAGTGCAGTATAAGAAGTGGCCAGATTTTTTTTTTCTCTGCGGATTTAAAGTCCAAAAAGATCCCCGCTGGTGCGTCATCTGTCTGACCAGGGTCAGAAGCAGGCTCTGACATGCTTCGCTAAAATTTCAGGATCTTTCTGCATGTTCTGTAGCACTCTGTTGCACTTCCTTCTGTGGTACTCTTTATACTTTCTTTACACACTCGTAGAATGGCCTATAGCGGTTAGCCGTTGACAGAATCATTTATGATTAATGTAATTTTATTGCTTTTGATTCCAGGACGGAGAGGTATGTACATTAGCACAGGGCTCAGCAAATTTTAACCACTCATTCAATTTTCAACATCCAAGGTAAGACCTTATTTTATTTCATGGTGTTGGACTGCACCAAATGAATTAGCCATTGATTCTGCCATACACAAATCTGATTTTAAAAGAAACAAAACAAATATACACACCACATGGTCAGTGCTAGTATGGCATTCTGCAGATCACAACATGCAAAAAGGCCAGTGGAAATTAAATCCAAACCCAAACTGTATGCGCCAGTAATTTCTTGCGTTAGTTTGAGGAAGAACTGGATTCACCAACACATGTTTTGCTCCCGGTAGAGTGACCTTTGTGCAAGTTCCTCAGACCGACTACATCCCGTACTGGCTGACTGGCTGCCCTTCTGCAGAGTGCCTGCTCGTTCAGTGCTACTGCGACGCGTTTGCTGCCAAACAAATGAATGATAAAAGCTGTTAAGAGATAAAAGAGGAATGCATTCTCTTGGCTTCTGACCTGCCTGAGCTGTTAATGCAGTTCCCAGCATTAGATCAAATATGCCGAAACTAAACGGGCCCCCTAAGAATTCCTAGAAAAGAATGAAGTGAAGGCTTTGGACCAATGGTGGACTGCTTCTGCTCTAGTGCTCTAACGGGCCCAGTGACATCTTTCTGACTCCAGAGCCATGCACATGCCCCCCCGGACCACCAGGGATACCCGGCCTGAAGGTCAGTCATGGCAATGGGAGGAGTTTTGAAGAAGGTCAGATGAGTGACACAATAAAACAAAAAAGGGTTCAAGTTTCAGTTCAAATTTAGTTGATAAAATAAAGGATTTATTTGAGCGTATTGCATTTGGATCAAACTTACATAATACTTTTTCAAACTGAATGATTTATATTCTTTAAATCAGCAAACTATAAGTGGTGGCCTTTGATTTCTGCGATATTACCTATTAGGTTGTTATGTTATAAAAAAAAAGGTGGACAGTTTGAGCAAAAAAAAGAAACCCATCAAAAAGTAAACAGACACAGTACTGCCCCAGGAACAAATGCCATTATTGCATTTAAATGGTAAATCAGGGTTTTATAAGGTTAAATTAATGCACGAGAATGTAGTGGCATTTGTCAGCAGGCATAGTTTTTAATCACCATTCCAAGCCTGGCCACTTCCCAGATTATTTTTTTTTTTTAATCTGATGTTTTTTGTGAAGCTCGAGTGTTTTGTATTAAGGGCAGATTTAACATGGTGTGCTAGATTTTCCTTTTTACAGCCCTGCAAAGGCTGCCTTGAAGTGTAATGGTTTTTTAAAGAATTTTTTAAAAAAAATAGTCGCCAATGAAATTACTTCCACACACAGTAGTAAAAAAAAAAACAACCTTAAGGACTCCCCTGTGGCTAATTCAATCACTACAACCCGCAAAACTCAGAAATATTAACAATTTTTCCAGAGGGGTAAACTGTGCCACCTTACAGTCACTGTGTGTACAAATCCAGAATTACTCTCCCAATTGTTTCAGGTTCTGGTCCCCAGGTTTACATCCCTACTCAGCCCCCGTTCTTCTTTACAAGAATTAAAAAAAAACATATGTCTAGATTATTACTGAGATGATAATAGGAACCTAAAGAGTTTTTTGACAAAATTTTTTATTTTTGAGTTTCTCTGAGTCCATTGTTTTCTGTACATTAAAATCCATGTATCCGGCTGCCTATAATAGGGTTATCTGTAAATTCTGCATTTAATAACTAGTTTAATGTTCTCATCACAAGCAAACACACTTTCACAGTGTGTGAATGACATATTTAAATGTGAGGAGAGTTAAACAATTGCATTTCCTCGCAGAGAGTTCTTATGTTCCACTGTTTTGTTTCCAAAGGGAGAACAGGGAAACCCTGGAGTCTTAGGTCAGCCTGGTCCTGCTGGTGCTGATGGTAAGCCTGTGAGTACTATATAGTTTAATATCCAAACATCAATGCACCCAGCACACAAATGGAAACTCACGAAAAGCAATATTCTTTTCAATACTCTTCTTGTATTTTCTCACTACAAGAAAATATGTATGCACGCCGTCAGTGTCATCCTGCACGGGGGAAACACAAACTATGTAAACTGAATGAGTGTTTATTTTGCTATGGAGGAAGACTATGAGAATTATGAGTGATATAATGAAGCTTAACCTAGTGAGAGATGTTGATATCTTGCAGAAATCTTTATCTGTATGAATTCACACAATTTTACATTCCTCTGCCAGCTTTTAACTGAAGAAATTCAGGTTAAGCTCAAAGATCTGTCACGCTGGGACTCTAACTGGAAAGTCTTTTGTTTGACATCTTAAGCACTACTGCATTCCACTGCCCAAGAGGAGAAATAGACAAGGGACACCCAAATATTAGTAAACTTGTAAAGAGTAAATTATTAAAGATTGCTTGAAGCACATAAGTCCTCTAGAAGGTAATTTGAAACTGAAAGGAAATACTGACAAAAATGGCAAATAAATAAACCAATTTTGTTGATGAGCTTGAAAAACTCGTAGATCGCAGATGGTCTTTGCCCAGTTTTCTTGTTTAAAGATGAGAATCTGAAAAGATTTCACTGACAGTAGGCCAGCCAAAGGCTGAAAAAAATCCAAATATTTTTATCCAGGTTGTTAGTTAATCGCTGACATCCACTCTAGAATGAACACTCATAGGGTTAGAATGAATGCCTCCCTAGTTTTTGAATTTTAAGTACATTTTTGAGGGGTCAAAGGTCAAAACATGGTCAACATTTATTTAATAACCATGATTTTTGACCTCATTCACTAAATATATCCACACACACCTGAAGTATGTTTTTATGTAGATACTTAAATTGCATAAATAATACAAATATCATTATTTTACCTGTAACCCTACTCTTGTTATCCACCCTATGAATGTTTGGTCTAGCATGGTTGTCAGCTATTAAAAACGATGCTGATTGAAGTTTTAAAAAGTTGTATTAGCTGGTCTGCTGTGGGTAATATTGAACAATTTGGACCGAGTTGGAGATCTTTGCAACAATGCTGTACAACTTCAGGCAGCAATGGTTGGGATTCATTTTGAGGCATTTCACTTTAAGTTGCACTAGTTTCTGAGATAGTTGCTGTTCTCCTGTGGAATTCCTGTGGATTCTTTTGGCTTCTGTCTCTCTTCTGAGGCTGCTCGTAAGTAATAACGGTCAATGGGTGGTTTTCTCTACAGTCGGGTAGTGGTGCTGGGCTGGTTGCACCCCTGCTTGGGGTCAACCCTACCGATAAGGAGATGACGGGAAATTCTTTGCTCTGCCGGACTGCCAATGAGAAAAAATATAAGTCTTTTTGGTGGAAAGGAAATTTTGAATTGAGATGCAAAGACCTCTTAAATGTGGTAGGGGGACGGGCTGGTCATTGTTTCCACTAAAGTGCTATACAGTTTCCCCCTGGGATAATAACTGCTTGAATCGAGAAGGAATAATGCATTGATTTTGTGGACATTTGTAGACTTGAACTCTGGCTTCTATTTAAACTGTTCTGGGGAATGACTCCTGTTTTTCTGAGACTTGAAAAATCTTTCACATTTTCACATTTGTTAATTGCTTATTATTCAATTGGTAGACAGTTTAGTAAATTAAGTTGAATTTATCCAGCGGTATTCTTTTACTTTCACCATTTATTCAAGGACTGTGTGTGAAGGAAAGAAACTAAACCGTCAAAGTTCTTTAAACTGGAAATGCACTATGTAATCTATTTGTTACGTATAAAATGAAGCAATACGTGCTGAAATTAAACAAAATTGCACTAAATGTTCCTATCCAACTTCAAATTTCTTTTTATTTAATTTAAATTTTCTATCTAGGTGCATATAGTGCACAATGGAACTATTGTGGTGATGTTCAGATTTGTGTTTTGACGGCTGTTTGTTAATTATATTTTGGCCAAACACAGATATGACCTTTTGGGTTTACGACTTTTTCCACATTTAGACTTGCACATGGTTGGTGTTACGGCACTGTCTGTAGGCGTAAGCCTTGTTTAGTATTTAATATTTGATGTCCCAAGATCAAGTTTTTCTAAGACTGTCTTTGTAAACACAGTGAACTATTCTTTCCGAAAATCCAGTGGCATTTAAACTTGGGCTGATGGTTACAGAGAAGCGCTCTCTCTACAGTGCCAAGAAACTGGAATGCCAGAATGCTTTTTCAGAAATGTCAACTTTTGCAATGAAAGGTCTGAGATACAAAAGCAGAAGGTTAGGTATAGTTCAAACAGTAAAACAAAACCAAAAATAATCGCAAATGACATTTAGCCTTTAAGACAAGATGTGTACAAGGCATTGATGCATTGCGCATGCCTATTTTATCAATACTTTATCTTGAAAACTGTGCATAGTAATTAATATCCAGTTCTAGTGTTTTCCTGCGAAAGCGTGACAAAAAATTCAGTAATCATCCACCCCTAATTATCTTAAAGTACAGTCTGAAGGCAATTATTTCTAAATCCCAACACTGTATGGTATAAGTGGAAGTTAGGAACAGCATAAGCAAGCTGAGGTATTAACTTAGGCAGTTATATCAAATGCATGCTGAAAATGTGTAATTGCAACCTTGTGCAATAATGACTCAATATGAGTAATTCCTAATTAATTAACAATGAGTAATAGTCTTATATGAGGGCTCTGGTTGAGTTTCCCCATCTCTGCTGCAGAGCAGGAGCAATCAAACTTATTGACATTTCCTATGTGTTCCTGACACCCTAAAATATGAAGTATACAGTATTTGGCATGTGACGCTCTATGGCTCAGAGACTTGAAAGTGCGGCCTATAAATTAAACTTGAGGCAAAGGGAAAAAATGGCCTCATTCTGTTTTGTGGCGTACACTCGTGATTTTGGTCATTTGATTTGCTAATTACAACTAGGACTACGACAGACGAGTGGAAACATGATGACTGAAATCTGGATTGCTGGGCTTATTCAGTTAGATATAAGCATGTTGCGGCGCTAAGAAGCTCAGAAAATATGGGATGAACAGCGGTGATCATTATGTTGGTTGTCTAGGGGTCTTACCATGTGCCAGACCAACCCATGTTCTGAGAACTTTGTGAAATACAGTGAGAGATTAATAATTAGTTGATATACAACTAACTACTCGATATTGAATTTATTCGCACTCAGTTGTTACCGGTCACTTCAAGCTCTAAATTGAAGGTATCAGAAAACGTCACAATTCATTCAAGCTTTGTAACAAACTTTAACTGTTGTGGGTCGATAATGGCAGGAGAATAT